>AP028447.1:13497887-13530291 GCA_036509395.1 Antheraea yamamai | reverse complement strand
TGTAGAAAATAAAATGTAATCTTTGGCATCGGATGTATTCATTGGATGTCTTATTACTGAGCAACAAAAATTAGTTAGGCAAAAGTTGCATAAAATGAGAGTTGATGATACTTAATTTTATATGATGATCATTAATTTTAGTTCTTAACCGACCTTATATGATAACTAATAATATTGATATTGCAGATGGATTGTGGAATGACAATTTAGGAGAACTGTGTCATGTGGAGAAAGATGAGAATCCTGACATCATAAAGATTTGGATGAATATAAAATCATAATGGGCTATAAAATCAAGAAATCTTAGTGTATATCTCAATCTTGACGATGATTCTGTGTCAATCAGACATCATCTATACCACTTAATAAAAATTTAATTATAGTAACAAAACGAAAGCATTTCCCACTAATGTCTGCTTTAGCAATGACTATTCATAAATCAAAGGGAAATATAATACTATTATTTATGAATACGATCGCAAACATCCTAGAGAATTAATATACGTAGCTTTACCAAAATCAATGAGGATTCAAGGTTTATTTAGGGCTACTCAAGAAAACACTAGGGACAACTGGAAATTTGGATTGATAAAACAAGTACATCTCTGAATGCTTTAGAATCAGATAAACATCATAAGAGCTCAACAAGCCATCGGGAATATCTAATGTTAGAATTCAAAAGGTTACAAAATAATAGATTACAAACGGATAATAAAACTTTTCTTCAATTCATATCTAAAGGCCTGGATTATCTGTTTTCGGTTGACGGTTCGTTCGGAAACATTTGTTACTTTCAATTATTTATTTAATATCAATTAATTATTTACTTAATATCAATTAATTATTTATTTAATATCAATTAATTATTTATTTAATAATTCAATTCCTACTCCAAGAAATCACCAAGTTACGACCTCATTATTAATAAAGTTCTGCAAGAATTACCTGAGTGTCTGTTAACCCAATGACAGCAATTTTAATGCAATAGCAGGACGTCAACTAATATCACCCGTAATATAAATTTGCACAAATAATTATGCTACTAAAACCAGAAGATCCAAGATCATATAAACCAATAAACAATATGCAGTAGGTAGTAGCCTATACCAGCAAAACTATATGAAGTCTTTATATCGTTATGGATGTTATCAGAAGATAATACCTGAACATAAATTGGGATTATGTTGCCAGCACGCTACCACCCATCAAATTTATTGAATGAGAAATCAGATAGACAGGCCTTTCGAAAGTAAGAAGTACTGCACTACTTGCTACTTGGATATATCACAGGTTTTATACATCTATACAATTCTGAAGTCTTTAATAAACAGACATTTTCTAGTCTTACATGGCGAGGCTCTCTCTGGCCTGTGTATACCAATGCAGGAGTGCCTCAATATAGTATTTTAGGAACAATATTTTACCTGATCTATACGTGTGACCTAACTACTTCAAATTGTATCACTACGGAAACATTTGCTGAAGATGTTGCAATTTTAGTATCTCACCAGGTTTTTACGATGGCAGCGGAAATCCTGTAAAACGGACTAAATGACATGTCTACCTGGTTAAAAAAATGGAGAATGAATGCAAATTAGTTGGTGTTATCTTTACCTTAAGAAAAGGTATCTGTCCGTTAGTGAAGCTTAACAACCTAGAAGTTCTACGAGTAGTCTAAGTAAGATACCTAGGTTTTACATCTGGACAAGCGACTCATCTGGCAAAAGCATATATGAACCAAACGCAAACAACTTGGCTTACCAATTTGGAAACTCTATTGGTTAATTGGTGGTCGGTCAGAATTGTTACTATGCAGCAAATTCCTTATATAGTTACAAGTTAATTCTAAAACTTATATGGACTTATTAGATCCAATTATGGGAAACAGGAAACTCAAATGTGGAAATTGTGCCAAGATTCCAAAATAAAATGCTGTGGATAATAAGTAACGCCCTTTGATTTATTTAAAATGAACAACTACAATATGACCTACAAATAAAAATAATTTAATAGGAACTTCTGGGAAAACCAGAAAAATATAAAAAAGATTAACAAACTATCCAAACAGCTTGGCAAGGGAATGGATGGATGCAGATAGAACAACTCGAAGATTAAAATTGAAAAATACTCCAAGATATATTTAAATCCCAGTAAATTAAAGTAGGATGTGACATAAGTTTCATTTTTTTTTTTTTTTTTTTTATTGTAGCTCGGCAAAGTGACTGTACTGTGCCTGATGGTAAGCACAGTACAATCCAAAAACAATGGCGACCACCGAAAGACATACTATCTATCGCCGGTCGCCGCTGTCATGCCGGCCTGAAAGCGACCCAGTCAGGGACAGCCCCCCCCCCACGGTTGCTGGATATACACCGGCTGATCCCGGAACGCGACACGCCCAAACGTGTCACTATGGCGGGTGTTCCACCTGGTGTATGGTGGTCGCGATCCAGTCGGGTACAGACACCCTACCACCCCGCATCATGTTCATACCGAACATGTCAATTAAAACTCCGACAAATATACTTTTTATTTTCTCAAAAAGGAGACAGATTGTAATACAAAGTACACAACATAAAAAAGCATAGACTAGTAAAATATGAAAAGTTTCAGATCAAAAACCCATAAGGCACTAAAAAGCGGAAAATAAATAGTTTATCAAAGTAACCAAATTAAATAAAACATATGAATATGTGTGCTACCTAGAGATGTATTGGAAATCGGTGCCAACCGAAATTTCAAATTTGTTTCAGGTAGAAAAGTATTACAGAGACGCGAGAGTGGATTTAAACTTTTTGTACCTATGTAGATATACGATTTTCAGTTGGCACCGACTTCTAATATATCTCTAGGTAGCACACATATTCATATGTTTTATTTAATTTGGTTACTTTGATAAACTATTTATTTTCCGCTTTTTAGTGCCTTATGGGTTTTTGATTGATATTGAAGTCGGTTAATACTTTTTTTTGAAAATTTACTTTATTTTTCCATTTTTAGTGTACATAAATATAGTTTATTAGCAGTGCCCGCGAACTCCGTTCCGCCTTAAGTATATTAAAATATGCGCATTTTTGCGGTATGGTATGATTTCAATTGGTTGTACAATAAGTAACGTTTGATACGAACGCAACCTTATCAATAATCCGAGATAGTTTTTTCTACCACCAACTCGGCTACCATCGCTTCACACATAATACACCTTAAGTAATGTAATTACAATGCTTGCGTCATGTTGCAACACAGCAACGAACATAAGCACAATAGGCTCCTAAGAATTGAAGAGTTTTTTTTATAATATTGGTGGCAAACGAACATACGGGTCACCTGATGGTAAGTGATCACGGCTGCCCATGGACACCTGCGACACGAGAGGAAACACAGATGCGTTGCCGGCCCTTAAGAAAGGAGTAGGCTCGTTTCTTGAAAGTTTTCTTACTTTGTCACGGATCCCATAATCAGAACCTAACCAAACTCTCATCAAACTACCCTTGAAGTACGTCCTTTCCAATAAAAAATTAATCATCCAAAATCGGTTAGCGTGATATTGAGTTATTCGTCTATTTGTCGTGTACATACTTAATGCAAATTTAAAACTTATACGGTTTTGCATTTTCTTACTTTGTCACGGATTCCATAATCAGAACCTAACCAAACTCTCATCAAACTACCCTTGAAGTACGTCCTTTCCAATAAAAAATGAATCATCGAAATCGGTTAGCGTGATATTGAGTTATTCGTCTATTTGTCGTGTACATACTTAATGCAAATTTAATACTTATACGGTTTTGCACTAGATGCCGTTGTCGGAACTGGACCAAATTAAAATGGGACCACACGGGAAGTACCAGCTTTCAAATAAAAAAAGAATAATCAAAATCGGTTCACCCAGTCCAAAGTTATGAGGTAACAAACATAAAAAAAAAAAAAAAAAAAAAAAAACATACAGACGAATTGATAACCTCCTCCTTTTTTTGAAGTCGGTTAAAAACATATGATCTGTGGCTTTCTTTTTTATTGGCCAAGGTGCAGTAACACTACTTTTCAGCATGGCGGAGCTGGAAAGTAGCAACTTCGTTTAGCGCAGGAGCCAGAAAGTTGCCACTTTCCGGCCGGAGAACAGAAAAAGTATTATCAAGTAGGAAAAAGTTATGTAAAACACATTGAACACATACAGGACTATAATGTACAAAAAACAAGTGTTTTTGCTTTCTTTCTGTATTGCAAGCATTGACAAGGAATCCTTGTAATATTTAATGAACGCAATTAATGTCCAGTCGATCGTACGACATTGTTATATCGGCACAAACTCTCGTCGATTTGCTTGTCAACTGCACTGCCCTACAAACTGGAAATTTACAGTTAGCTGACATTTTGGTATATGTACGTCAGTGTTACTGCCTGTGAGTTTTAAAAGCGCGAGATATCTTTTAGAAGATGTTAACTACGTGACGAAAACCTAATCCCCTCCCTCCTCGCTGTGACCAGGCGTAGTACTTGAAGACACCACCTCCCTCCCCTAAACCGGTTACATGATTTGGGTACGTTCCCTTAGAACATATCTTGAATTTAAATCGTTTACATACTTATACAATTATATTTTGTACCCGTGTAAAGCCGAGGCGGGTCAGTAATTAATTAGGTCATAAAAAAAAATATTGTTACAAAAAAATGCATATATTCCAATAATAATTACTGAATAATAGAATAATAATAATAGAATTACATAGAGTGATATAAACCTAGGATTTAGCACGAGATTTCTCAAGCCTCAGGAAACTGTAACGTGGGACGAGTATTTAATTTTTAGTATCGTACAATATAAACTAACGCCTACACAATTGGAAATAGCTACACGGAAGTTCGTGTAATTTTTATATGTATTATTTTAAGTGTCCAACACATTTTATCGGTTACAAATTAAACACTTAGGTCTGTCAGTCTGTCACTTATCAGCTAGTGTTTTAATTTTATCAAAAACTTACTATATTTGACAGTCGGAATCAAGCCCACGCTGTATGCTGCAAGGAACCATAAGTCTGGGTAATATTGTCGCCAAATTCTATATAACCTCAGACAATACCATATATGTATATGTATGACATGCAATTCTTAGTTTTACAAACAGAACTTTTTGAAGTGAAAACTGCTTCAGGCGCGTTCAACGATATTTTTTTTTGGCAGAAGAAAAACTTATAATTTCGCGTCAGTGATATTCTACTAACTTGCGCGGCTTACGTCAAACTAACGACGCGTAGTACAGCGGTCTATGTACATGTAATATTTTTATGTATTTTGTACAGAACTTGTGCAGCCCATTATATGTTTTATAATAAAATTATAATTCGGAGTACCAACAGATATGAATACCAGACTAATGTTGATAATTTCAATTTACAAATTATGAAATTTAAATAATTCACAGTATAATTAATTTAAAAATTCAATAGAGAACACGGTTTTGTTTTGAGTTTTCACTTCAGTCCGCTGTTCTTATGACTACCTCGACATTTTGTTTACTTCACATAATAAACGCACAGACTCGACGCACAGACACAGACAGATATATCTGGTAAAAAATCATTAGATTAACTATCTATACATATAATAAGAATGTAAATCTAATATGTCTATACTTTTTTGCTTTTCATGTAAAAAAATATTACAGGTGTCTAGGAATAAGTAATAGATTACATTTCAATCATTTTTGAAAATATCTGTCTGTCTTTCTATCTGTCTGTCTGTCTGTTTGTATGAACACGCATTACTGCGAAAGTACTGGGTTCACAATAAAACCTCACCAAGAAATTCTTAAAGCATATCCTCGAGAGTAACTTAGTCTTTGTTTCATTCAAATCGGTTCACTCTATCAAAAGTTATTGTAATTTGAATGACGGCTCGAGTTATGTACGAGAAAAGAGTAGTAATCTATAATACTAATATTACAAAGCTGAAGGTTTGTTTGGTTGAAAACGCTAATCTCCAGAACTACTGGTCCGATTTGAAAAAATATTTCAGTGTTAGATAGCTCTTTTATCAAGGAAGGCTATAGGATATGTATAATCACGCTAAGGCCAATAGGACCAGAGCACAAATGAAGAATGTTTCAAAATCGGGATTGTTTTTTCTTTTGAGAGCTAGCGTGTTAGCGTTAGCCCAAAGTAACTATTCCACGCGGACGAAGTCACGGGTAGCAGTTAGTTTAAAATAAAATAGCCTATTAGTTTTTATAACTTCGATTATCTGCCAGTGAAAGTCCTGTAAAAATCGATCTAATCATTTCAGATATTCCACGCTCATGGAGTCGCGAGTAAAATGTAGTCTAAAATAAAATAGCCTAAGTTAGTCTTTTAACTTCATTTCTACGGCAATGAAGTCCAGAGTAACAGCTAGTACTGAAAAGAAAATAGCCCATGTTACTCTATGCAAGTCAGCTATGTCACAGTAAAAATTCCATGAAAATCGATTCAACCGTTTAAGAGATCGCATTGCGCAAGTTACTTTAAAGCAAAATAGCCTAAATTATTCTTTATGAAGCCAGCTATTTGCTAGTGAAACTCCCGTGAAACTAGATCTAATCATTTTGGAAATTGCTTTGAAGACGAAGTCGCAGGTAACAGCTAGTATACAATAAAATATCCTAAGTTACTTCTTATAAAGTAAGCTATCTGTCAGTAAAAGTTTCATCAAAATTGGTTCAACCATTTTTGAGATTGCTCTGGGGCCGAATTCACGGATAACAGCTAGTATAAAATAAAATAGCCTAAGTTACTTCTTATAGGGTTAATTATATGGTAAAGAACCATCGAAAATCCCGTGAAAACCGATTTAATTGTTTTGAAAATTGCTCTGCAGAGAAAGTCGCGGGAAATAGCCAGTCTAAATTAAAATAGCCTATGTCACCCGATGTAATTTAACCGCTAAAATCGTTCCAGCCGTTTTGGAGATTACCCGGAACAAACAGACAGACCGACAAAAGTTTTAAAAATTGCATTTTTGTTCTCAGTAGCGTGGATACTTTCATATCCAAGCAGTAAAAAGTTGTTATTTTGATATTACATACAGATAGTTCGTTTTAATTATATGTATAGATTTAACAAAAAAATATATATGTATATCTAATATTAATATTTTATTAAAAAACTAGCTGACCCGTGCAACTTCGTCTGCACCAAATCGGTTATTACCGGTTTCATTGCCGACATTTAGCACTCCCAACTGTGAATCCAAACTATCCAGGGACTCACTCGAACATATATCCAGATGGTATGTGAGAAATATTTTAAAATAAGCCTAGAACCCGTTCGCAGCATTACCTACCGGGTCTAATTACGATAAAAACTAACCTACATATATTGCCCATAAACGTCTTCCCAGTACTCCTTGTAACTTCATCACTTAACATACTGTAAAAACTTTAAAAGTTTATCTATATTAAATTTCTATTTTGATTTGGTTGTTTGTTTTGTAAAGTATACGTGAAACCTGCATCCAAACTTAATCTTATCAAATTTGTTTTACTTTTAACATAAACCATCTTTTTGACTGAGATATTGGTCTTGGGATAATATTCCTTTCTAACAGTGAAATAATTTTCAAAAGCGGATCAGTAGTATCAAGGATTCCCCGAAAACAAAACTCTACCTCTCTTTATAATATTAGTATAAATAAAACAGAGTATGGTAACTGCAAACACCTCAACTAATTATTTTAATCGTAGATTCACAACCCTGAACCCAAGTACTTCAAGGCTCAACAATACTTAGAAAACTAATTTTATCAAATATCGAAACAACACTCGTACTGCCAGAACTCTAATTGAGATTCTTCTTCTACAATGCAATGTAACTATTATCTAGGTTTATTTTTTAGGAAAAAATTTTGTCATCTTTGTTTAACAAACATTTTTATACAATAAAATAAATGTAACAACTTATAAGTGACAATTTCTTTTACACATATTTACTTCAGTTATAATGTACTGGACATTATACGAACCGACGAAGGCATCGGTTCGGAACCCAACAATCATTTAAGTAGCATAGGGAGACGAAATATAGCATATTTTTTAGCTATCTCTCTGCTATATATAGCACTAGGAAAATTTACCATAATCCGTCAAGAATTTCATTGACTACAAATTTTTGACTTTCGTCCGTTATCCTGGATAACCCCTTTCGTTTTATGGGATAAAAAGTATCCTAGATGTAATCTTGTAATATTAGTTATCACTGTGTCAAGTTTCGTTAAAAGTGCTTCAGTAGTTTCAGAGTGATACGTGTTCACAGGGACAGACAGACGGACAAAAGTTTTAAAAATTGCATTTTTGTTCTCAGTAGCGTGGATACTTTCATATCCAAGCAGTAAAAAGTTGTTATTTTGATATTACATACAGATAGTTCGTTTTAATTATATGTATAGATTTAACAAAAAAATATATATGTATATCTAATATTAATATTTTATTAAAAAACTAGCTGACCCGTGCAACTTCGTCTGCACCAAATCGGTTATTACCGGTTTCATTGCCGACATTTAGCACTCCCAACTGTGAATCCAAACTATCCAGGGACTCACTCGAACATATATCCAGATGGTATGTGAGAAATATTTTAAAATAAGCCTAGAACCCGTTCGCAGCATTACCTACCGGGTCTAATTACGATAAAAACTAACCTACATATATTGCCCATAAACGTCTTCCCAGTACTCCTTGTAACTTCATCACTTAACATACTGTAAAAACTTTAAAAGTTTATCTATATTAAATTTCTATTTTGATTTGGTTGTTTGTTTTGTAAAGTATACGTGAAACCTGCATCCAAACTTAATCTTATCAAATTTGTTTTACTTTTAACATAAACCATCTTTTTGACTGAGATATTGGTCTTGGGATAATATTCCTTTCTAACAGTGAAATAATTTTCAAAAGCGGATCAGTAGTATCAAGGATTCCCCGAAAACAAAACTCTACCTCTCTTTATAATATTAGTATAAATAAAACAGAGTATGGTAACTGCAAACACCTCAACTAATTATTTTAATCGTAGATTCACAACCCTGAACCCAAGTACTTCAAGGCTCAACAATACTTAGAAAACTAATTTTATCAAATATCGAAACAACACTCGTACTGCCAGAACTCTAATTGAGATTCTTCTTCTACAATGCAATGTAACTATTATCTAGGTTTATTTTTTAGGAAAAAATTTTGTCATCTTTGTTTAACAAACATTTTTATACAATAAAATAAATGTAACAACTTATAAGTGACAATTTCTTTTACACATATTTACTTCAGTTATAATGTACTGGACATTATACGAACCGACGAAGGCATCGGTTCGGAACCCAACAATCATTTAAGTAGCATAGGGAGACGAAATATAGCATATTTTTTAGCTATCTCTCTGCTATATATAGCACTAGGAAAATTTACCATAATCCGTCAAGAATTTCATTGACTACAAATTTTTGACTTTCGTCCGTTATCCTGGATAACCCCTTTCGTTTTATGGGATAAAAAGTATCCTAGATGTAATCTTGTAATATTAGTTATCACTGTGTCAAGTTTCGTTAAAAGTGCTTCAGTAGTTTCAGAGTGATACGTGTTCACAGGGACAGACAGACGGACAAAAATTGTAAAAGGATTATTTTTGGCTTCTATATCGATAACAAAGTCTATCCCGATTATAATTTTCAAAAAAAAATTAATATATAGATTTGGCCCTGTTACAGTTTTATTATTATATTATATAGTAAAAATATATATAAGATAATTATAGTACATAAGATAAGATAAGAATAGATTTAAAACAATAGAATAACTGTGTACTTTTTTGAATTTTAAAAACAATAATAGAATTATTTAAATTTTATAATTTGTAAATTGAGATTATTAACATTAGCCTGGTTTTCACATGCACTCCGAACAATAATGACATACATTTTTATACAGTTTATGAATTAATCAAACATACGACGGGTTGCACAATACCTCAACACATAGTATAAATATTAGATGTACACATGCTGCTATACTACGCTTCGCTAGTTTGAAGTAAGCCGCACAAGCATGTTATGACGCGAAATTATAAATTTATCTCCTGACAAAAAATGCCTAAAGAAGTTTTAGTGTCATTTAAATTCGACCGTTGCAATGTCGAACTAGGGATGTGCCCAATGATGTGACAATAGTGTCGACGTTTGTTGATACTACTGTCGATTCCGTGGGTTTAGCTTGTGAATTTATGTTGACCGTTGCAATGTCGAACTAGGGATGTGCCCAATGATGTGACAATAGTGTCGACGTTTGTTGATACTACTGTCGATTCCGTGGGTTTAGCTTGTGAATTTATGTTGACCGTTGCAATGTCGAACTAGGGATGTGCCCAATGATGTGACAATAGTGTCGACGTTTGTTGATACTACTGTCGATTCCGTGGGTTTAGCTTGTGAATTTATGTTGACCGTTGCAATGTCGAACTAGGGATGTGCCCAATGATGTGACAATAGTGTCGACGTTTGTTGATACTACTGTCGATTCCGTGGGTTTATCTTGTGAATTTATGTTGACCGTTGCAATGTCGAACTAGGGATGTGCCCAATGATGTGACAATAGTGTCGACGTTTGTTGATACTACTGTCGATTCCGTGGGTTTATCTTGTGAATTTATGTTGACCGTTGCAATGTCGAACTAGGGATGTGCCCAATGATGTGACAATAGTGTCGACGTTTGTTGATACTACTGTCGATTCCGTGGGTTTAGCTTGTGAATTTATGTTGTGAATAGCCTAACCAAAGGAGAGTAAAAAGCAATCGAATACTGAACAGCTATAAAAACGACGTTTTAAAATTAAAAACAGAAAACCATGCATTAAATGGCTAAAATCATAACCAACGGTTCAGAAAACGCTCAAATCGTTGAGTAGAACAGACAGATTTTATATTTTAGATTTTGTATCTTGTGTTATTTGGTTCTATATTTTGTAATATTAGTGGTGTTTTCCGTAATATAGTTCGATTATTGTACGCAAGTGAAGTGGATAGGAAATAATACCACGGAGCATGAATTCTGAGATGCCAGAAAAACTCCCTGGAAAGTTCTAACAAGGGAGCCGCCATCTTGTTAGAACATTGAAATTATCCCTAGACATTTGTAATATTGTTACATACTCGACAAAAAAAAGTCGAGGCAGTCATAAGAACTGCCGACAGAAGTGAAAACTCAAAACAATTAAATAAATGTATTCTTTTTCGAATTTTCATATTAAATATAGTGTGAGTTATATAATTTTTTATAAATTCTATTAATAACTCAAACGTATGATGAGCTGTAAAATATCAATATTACATGTACAGCCCCTATACTACGCGGCGCTAGTCTGACGTAAGCCGCGCAAGCACACTACGGCCGGTCATACTTACGTAGAATGTCATGACGCGAAATTATAAATTTATCTCCTGACAGAAATACCGCTCAACGCGCCTAAAAAAGTTTTCACTTCAAATATAAGAGTGATTTATCCTATAATTTTTGAAAAACACGAATACAACGTTTTTATACAATATTCACAGTTATTTATAACTCTTTTTAAAGGATGTACAAAGACGTAGTAATTTCCAGTTATAAATAGATTTCATGTTATAATCCACATTATATTTCCCCAATAAATCATTACGATGTGCAAATGCATTTTTTTATGCAAAAACATATGACATCTCAAACACCTACAATTTATTTTGCAAGCGTCTTAAGCTGATCCCGAATCATGAAATTACAAAGCATGGCATTATTCCGAGTATTATGGCAATGATGAAAGTCGTGGTGGTCTACTGGTTTGATCGGTGGAATACCAAACCCGATGTCCGCTGTTTCAAATCCGGAAATGTACCAAAGATTTTTTCTGAATTCGCGTACATTTACTAATTTAAATTGATAAGACTATCGGCTGACGGCGAAGGAAAACATCCTGGGGAAGCCTGAACCTGAGAAACGTTCTTGTAGTACTAGTGTATGTGGGAAAACATAAAACTGTGGATTTCTCCGAGTTTGAAATCGCCAATACATCGAGGGTTGACGTGATGATTATGCCCATACCTGCCTTCGGAAAGACGCACGATGCATTGGGCTCTTACAATACGCTTTGATAAAATGGGGCATACTTATAAATTATCTTCTCTTTAATCAATACAAGGGGATCAATCCTCGTGTTATCAAATATTTTTAACTTGTATTAATAGCAATGGAAAATTTATTTCCTTTTATCTTAAAACAGAATACCTAGCATTAAACAATATCTCGTTATGTATATAATACTTTACATACAATACTACCAAAACAACTGCTATTATATTGGGATTGACGTACAGACAGTAAATATTCTTATACAATTAAAATAATGGAGATAAAAGTATTGTCCATTCTTATAATTGTTAGACTATTTTGTGTATCATTAATATAGAAAACACATTTTAAGTAACAATGGACATTGGACGTCATCTGAGCTTATTTAAATGATCTGCTTTTATGTTTCAATTTCAAGGTCTTGCTTTTGCAATACCTATATATTTCTTTATTTTATATATTAATAAATTATTGTGCGTCTGTATTTATGTATTCTGTTTTAATTTTGCGAAATATGTAATATATCCGAGCAATTACTATTGACTTGACCATTGGTTGGAGGTATCGGGTGTTCATGCATTTTGATTATTATTGGCTGTCAGCTTGGGCTGAATGCCTTAAAAGGCAAACAACGATGAAATGGGCATGCTCGATCAGACAGTTGGGCTAGTCACATCTACGGATTATTCGGATCTACATTCAGTGTGGCATTTCTGTATCGCCTAACGCTTTTATTCTATTGGTTTTAGTGGATCGATCGATCAAATCATTATCATGACGTCACTATGTATGACGTCATACTTTTACATATCGCCATTTATCTATGCTCCGACATATATATTTTTATCAGCCTGTCTGTTTGTGTGTGTTTTTTTTTTGCAGGGCGGGTTTGTATACAATTTACTGTTACTCACTATTTCTTATACGATGATAGTAGCAAGCAAGAGTGCGGTATGCCTGATGGTGAGCGGCCACCAAAGTCTATATACGACTACAACACCAAGGATATCGAATTCAGGTTGCCGACCGTTTAACCTATTCAGTCTCCTCGTGAACAATTTATAGTATCATAATATAACGTAATAAAAAAGCTCAGAACGGATTTATTCCTCAGTTGGATTGTTCGTGGGAGTAAATTCCTTTGATAACGGTGTTTGAAAAAGTGTCCGTGACCAGTTCGTTCCAAGATGTGATGGTGAAAATACAAATACGAAGTACCATTATACAAAAAGAAATGAAGACTCCCCTAAAACTTAATGGCTGAATAGAATTTGTGAATCTGGGATCGTGAATAATCCTCACAGCTCATTTTCGAGCCACAAAAATAGCCCAAGCTGTTATCAAGATACGCTTAACCAAAAACGATAGCAGTATAGCCCGCGAGGCGTAAGCTGAGCTTTGCATTTATGTGAGTGTTGCATTTGCATAGATACATATCAGGGCCTCGCCAGAACTCAACGCACAGCAGGCTTGCATAGCTGCATCATCCACAGCATATCAGACCAATGCTGCCAACCTCAAAGCGTAGTATGTCGAGGACATAACCTTCAATAAATAATCCATGAGAGGAATTTGTTTCACTTGGTCACTCCCAACCAAACTTGTTTCACTCGGTCACTCCCGACGAAACTTGTTCCACTCGGTCACTCTTGACTAAACTTGTACCATTCGGCTACACCTCACCAAACTTAGACCAAACTTGTTCCACTCCACCCCTGACCAAACTCTAACTTTAGAGTCATTAATATCAATCCGCAATGTCTATAGAAGTCATCCAAAAAACCCGCAACGCCACGGGTCTCTAGCAACTAGCAATCGCATTGCTCTCACATAATATCCAGCCCATGGATCTAAAACTGCATATCCACCAAGTGGATCGACCGTGTGCATTACCCACTGCCTTCACACTACGATCTCTCAAACTGATTTCAAATTACGGTCTCTCAAGACCTAATCTCCACCAGTGTTAAATGCACACCGCGCACCCTGATAATGTCAGCTTATCAATGAAATCGAATCAACAATAATAACAAAAACATTTTAACCACAATTAGCCGATTTAGCAACACACTACTGAACACAGCTATATACCACAGTCGATACGGATACCCCGACATTCCGCACGAGAATGAACCATTCACGTTTCGCCACGCTCTTCACAGGCCAGTTTCTCCGATATTGAAGCTATTACTGGTTTCAGCATGAATGGGTCGGCTCGTCCGGGGTAGTACCACCCTCTCACAGAAAACCGACGTGAAGTAACAGTGCTCACATTGTTGCGTTTCGTTCGGTCAGTGAGATCGCCGGAGGCCCACCTCCCCCCCCCCCCCCCCCAAACATGAAAGCGGCTTTAAAGGTAAATATACCCCAGGGGGGTACCTGCACGTCCCGTGATGGAGAATCCCCCCCTGAGTGTTCTCGCTCAGGCTGCCCCTCGTACTCTGGGGAGGGCAAAAAACCGCTTGTCATGGCGAAGGGCAAAAGCAAACGTAAGTCTACGGCACCCCCTCCCACGTTTCGCGTGGACTTTTGCAACATAAGGGGAATCCATTCAAATATCAACTCCATCCACCACCACCTTGAAACGGAGAGGCCGGCCTTGCTTTTTCTAACGGAGACTCAAATATATTCCCCTGCAGACGTCGCCTACCTGACGTATCCCGGCTACAAAATTGAGCATGCTTTCGTGCCTCGGGCTGGGGTCTGCGCGTTTGTCAGGGAGGATATATGTTTCCGTCGCCTTACTAATCTTGAAGGTAAAGAGCTTTCACTACTCATACTCCGTGTAGACTGCGTCGACCATCCACGCGTCTATGCATGTCTCTACCGGTCACACAGCGGTAATGCCGAGACGGAACGCCTCATGGAACACGTTCAAATGGCGACTGACATAGCTCTTCAACAAATCCCATCCGCTGAGATCGTGGTTCTTGGCGACTTTAACGCCCACCATGCTGAATGGCTAGGCTCACGTACCACAGATCACGCGGGGAGATCTGTTTTCGACTTTGCTCTGGCGTCCTCCCTAACGCAACTGGTTACTTCGCCTATGCGGATCCCAGATGTGGAGGAACATACACCTTCCCTGTTAGACCTTCTGCTGACCTCTCATCCGGACAGTTATCGGGTTACCGTTGATGCCCCTTTAGGCTCTTCGGACCATTGTTTGATCCGGAGTAACGTGTCTCTCTCGTGCCCATTGCGCCCGCAATCAGCGGGCAGCCGCCGAGTTTGGCATTATAGGTCAGCTGATTGGGATAGCATGCGAGCTTTCTTCGCATCTTTCCCCTGGGGGCAAGTTTGCTTCTCATTTGATGATCCTGACGCTGTCGCCAAAGCCGTAACCGACGCCATACTACAAGGGATGGACTTATTTATCCCTAATTCCGTAGTGCCCGTCGGTGGCAAAACTCAACCTTGGTTTGGTCATTCCTGCAGAATGGCTAAACGCCGGAAGCAAAAATGCTACCAGGCTTGGGTTGACGCGTTGGTTTCAAAGGATGTAAATACCAGTTCTCTCAAAAAGGAGTATAACGTTGCCTGCAGGTCTTTCAAAAGAGCGATTGCCTTAGCAAAGTCCACCTTCATTGGCAGAATTGGTGAGAGACTAGTTCGTCTTCCCTCTGGAACTCGGGCATTCTGGTCTCTCGCCAAAGCCGCCCTAGGGAACTTCAGTCTGCCATCTTTCCCACCATTGCGGAAGGAAGGCATCTCGTTGGCCTACGACGCAAAAGACAAAGCCGGTTCTTGTTTGCCTTTTTGCGTCGAACTCGACTCTAGATGACAAGGGGAAGTCTCCACCGAACATAGCGCGTTGCAAAAGCTGCATGCCCAATGTGCAGTTTTTGCAGAAACATATACGCAAAAAGCTCTTCTCCTTAGACATCAGGAAGTCGAGTGGACCCGACGGAATTCCCGCAATTCTGCTAAGGACATGTGCTCCGAAACTGGCTCCAGTTCTTGCGCGTCTTTTTCGGCACTCCTATTGTACAGGCGTAGTGCCAGTATCTTGGAAGTCTGCTACTGTGCACCCGATCCCAAAAAAAGGTGACCGCTCAGAGCCGTCGAACTATCGGCCAATCGCCATCACTTCCTTGCTTTCCAAAATAATGGAGTCCATTATTAACTGCCAGCTCTTGAAGTACCTAGAGGAGAACCAGCTTATTAGCGACCGTCAATATGGCTTTCGCCAACGTCGCTCAGCTGGTGACCTTCTAGCCTTCCTGACACATCGATGGGCGGAGGCAGTCGAAAGCAAGGGTGAGGCTATAGCCATAAGTTTAGACGTAGCGAAGGCTTTTGATCGAGTTTGGCACAAAGCGCTTCTCTCGAAGCTTACTTCCTTTGGACTTCCCGGGAATTTATGCAATTGGGTATCTAGCTTCCTCACGGGCCGAAGCATAAAAGTCGTAGTCGACGGTGTATGCTCCGATTTGAAGCCTGTGAATGCTGGTGTACCACAAGGCTGTGTACTATCCCCTACTCTCTTTCTTCTGTATATCAACGATATGTTGCAAGTAAGCAACATTCATTGCTATGCAGACGATAGCACAGGGGATGCTCTATACACTGGCCATACTAATATTTCCCGGGAACGCGTTGTTGAGTGCCGGAATCAACTTGTGTCTCAAATGGAGACGTCACTTGAACACGTCTCGCATTGGGGTAGACAAAACTTGGTCCTTTTTAACCCCACAAAGACACAAGTTTGCGCCTTTACCGCGAAAAAGGCAAAGTTTGACGTAGTGCCTAGCTTTCAGGGAGTCCCCTTAGTCGCCAAGCCCAGTATTGGTATCCTCGGCGTTGACATATCGAGCGACGTTCAGTTTGGCGGTCATTTGGAAAGCAAAGCATTGTTGGCCTCCAAAAAACTAGGTGTCCTTAAGAGGGCAAGACAGTATTTCACACCAGAACAGCGTTCACTACTTTATAAAGCGCAAGTCCGGCCATACATGGAATACTGTTCTCACCTTTGGGCTGGAGCGCCTCAATATCAGTTGCTTCCGTTTGACCGCATCCAGCGTAGAGCGGCTCGAATCGTGGGCGACGAGGTAATATCCGATCGGGTCGACTCATTGACACTGAGTCAGGACATCGCGTCTCTTTGCGTTCTTTATCGCATTTACCACGGGGAGTGTTCAGAGGAGTTGTTTGGACTTATACCTGCCGCTAATTTCCACCATCGTACTACCCGCCAAAAACTAAAATTTCATCCACACCACCTGGATGAGTGGAGGTCTTCCACGGTGAGGTTTTCAAGGTCGTTTCTGCCTCGTACTTCAACCTTGTGGAATCGACTCCCAGCGGCGGTATTTCCAAACAATTATGAAATGCAAACCTTCAAGAAACGAGCGTATACTTCTATAAAAGGCCGGCAACGCACTTGTGACACCCCTGGTGTTGCTAGTGTCTATGGACGACGGTGATCACTTACCATCGGGTGACCTGTCTGTTCGTTTGCCTCCTATAATATAAAAAAAAAAAAAGAACATGAAGAAAAATACAACACTGAACATAGTTACCACGAACCACCGTTCGTACCGTAAATGTGAACAGCTCAACTGTTTGAGTGGGACTCTTCTCCCCGCCCCTGTGGCGTATTCGGCGTAACTCAATGCGTGATTAGAAGAGAAGGCTCTCCACTTCCTAACGTCATTCGCGTACCGGAACTCCCTGCTTCATGGCAAAGGTCGGCTTCGGTGGACGTGGTGGCCCGGAATCACAGGCCTGCGATCCTACCGCTGCTAGCTGGCCGTATCGGTGCCTACCCACGTTAGCGCGTCATTATATCACGCCTCTCTCCCTACTACTCGACTTGTGTCGGTATAAAAAGAGCGGAGCGACCGCCGTTAAGGCAGTTTTTGCTTTGGCGCGGATTTGTACTCTATACGGGGTCGGACTTATATTTTATACAACAACACAGCAAAGCCTAGGCATGAAGCACCGTTTCGCTCTGTATAAATCTGATGAGTATTGGAATCGTTGGGTGCAGGGTTGTAAATTTACGATTATAATAATCAGTTTAGACGTTTGCAGTTGCCATTCAATACTATATCTATACTAATATTGTAAAGACAGGTAAAGTTTGGATGTCCCGGGTAATAATCACTGGTTCTACTGAATTGATTTTAAAAATTATGACACTGTCAGAAAGGTGTATTAAGTCTCAGTGCTAAAAATTACTTTTTATTTTGGCAAATATTTATATTTTTAATAATTAATCACAATAAATGTAATTAAAATTGGCAACGATGCAATAATATAACATGCGCCGCTTAAATGGTTTGAAACAAAGGAATGAAGTTTTGTAGCAAAAATATTCATTACCTTTAGCTTTACAAAAAAAGCCAGTTATAAAAACAAATAGCTAAATCAAAATGGAGATTTCATGGATATAAAGTTTACTTTGTACAGCATGTTAATTGATGAAATTGGTCAGAAGATAATGCGAAATAAAAAAATAAGTTGGTAAAATAATTGCGTTGTCGCTGCCGCTGGGCCTATTAGAATAGTAAATGGGGTGCGGTCGTGAGTGGCACAGAAGCTATCCAGGGAGTACTGGGAAGGCACTATGTGTTTGAGTGGGTCGCTGAACTGTTTGGTTTCACAATTTAAAACGGCTGGTATCGCTGGAATCGGGTTCTAGGTTTTTAAGATTTTTACCGATTAACCGAATAACCGATTTTACGCAGACGAAGTTGCGCGGGTTAACTAGTATGTATATATAAATAATATAGGGAAAAAATTTTTGAACATTTTTGTCACTTGCAAACTGTGAAGAAATTTTATTTTGTAAAAATGAATGGATACGTCTCATTAAGTGATATAAATTATATTTATGGTTGTGTTTGTGTTAGTTTGCAAATGACAAAAATGTTCAAAAAATTTTTCCCTATATTATTTATATGGGAAAATTTTAAGTTCGTTGGAGGACCTTTAAAATTGAAATGAAGAGCTGTCATTTGGACATAATTTTTGTTTGGATATATACTACGGTATTATGGGATAAGAGCGAGAAAAAATAATATCGACTTTTTTTGGCACACCCTAATACATATACATCAGCGTGTAAATCATTATGAGCTATGTGGTTTATTTTCTCCATAATGCTACTACATATGTACTGAATCATCTTAATCATGTGTTATGGTCAGTAAACGCCGTGAGGCATGGCTGATTCAGGATGGTCGAGTGTTATCACCCACTTCCGGTGCAGCTACGTCACATCCAAGATGCGAGACTACAACGGGACGCGACCACTAGCGCCACCATAGGGAGTTCCAATCGGGCCGTCGTGGTGGACAGTCGTGCCTTCCATGCGTCCGCTGCACTTGTTCGTTCCGATATGCGATCTCTGTCTCGCGCTCGCGCTCTCGCCTCCCACGCTCTCGAGTCTCGCGTCAAGTCGGTCTCGTGCGCCGTACTCGCAGTGTTTGTTTACTTCGTGTTTCGCGTCGCGCCGCGCTTCGTTTGTTTACGTTGTGTTGCACCGCGTCTCCGTCGTCTACAGCGCCGTGTTTGTTTACGTCGTGCTTCGCGCCGATTGGACATCGCGTTACGAGTTATGATTGGTCGGGAGTGTCCGTCGCGTATTGTTATTTTCCTATACTAGCAACAGTAACAGATTGTCAATTGTAAGGCGCTCGATTTTAGAGCGTATCAAACCGCACCTTTCGGTGTGAACCCGGGTTCATTTCTTGAAAAGTCCACTCGTCTGGCCAGCTCACGGATATCTCACGGTGTAGACAACGAAGTGAGTTGGAGCGACCTGTCCGCTCGTCGTGGGCCCCGCGGCCTACGGCACAGGCGGACGGGCCTGGGCAGCTTGGCCTTGGCGAGGACGCCTAGTCAAGTCCAGGTGTCTCCTTCCCACCCTCCTGATCCCCTCATTGCATCCCCGGGTGTCTGTTTGGACGTAGCACGGTTTACCGGTCTGAGTTCTCGGCCTCGGGCTTGCTAGGGCTCCCCTCTAGGCTTTGTAGGTCCTCTCCTGTGCGGCATTGCACTTTGCCCACAGCTCTCTTGGTCCGGACTCGGGATAGTCCGTTAAATTCAAAAACGGCGCGCCCCCCTCCCCCTCTGGCAGGGAGGTATGTAATGTCTTCCTCCACCCCGCCCATCTCCTCAGGCCCCGGTATGGCCCAGTTACGCTCCCTCGAGCGCGAACATGCTCGGTTTCGCGAGTTCGTCATGAACTGCTGCCCGACAGCCGTCACGGAGTACGATCGCTTCTGTAGAGAGGCGCGAATTTTTCAAAACGGAGGTCCCCCACCCACAGTCCCGTCCAAAGCTATCTTTCCTATGACAAACTCCTTTTCCCTGCTCTCGCAGGAAAACCCGACCGCTGAAAAAGCAAACAACCCCTCCGCTCCCATCCCAGACAAGGAGGGCTCCGATATGGAGCAAGATCCCGCGAACGATGGTTTCACCACCGTTTCGTACCGCCAGCGCCATAAGCTCGCGAATCCCTGTTCCGATAACGAAGGCCCTAAGCCTTCCAAACTCCTTAACGTTGATGGCACGAAAGTGCCAAAAACGACATCCACGCCCTCCAGACCGGCTTCACCTCAAGCTGCGGAATACGCAGCCACGAGTAAGAAGCCCCGCCCACCGCCCCCCGTTACGATCCTGGACAAGGCGTCTTGGGTCGAGATTCGTCACATGCTGGAAACAGCAGAGATTCCCTTTACCTCCGCCGTGAATACCCCTGTCGGTATCCAGGTGAAGGTCGCGAACCTTACCGTCCATAAAGACCTAACTCGTTTCCTTCGGGATAACAAGTTCGGTTACTTCACTCATTTGCTCGAGGAAGAGCGCTTACTACGAGTTGTCATCCGTAGAGTCCCCGCCGAAATCCCAACCGATAACATCTCCGACGACCTCAACGAAAAAGATATTCCTGTTCATGAGGTACACCGCATGCACTCTCCGCGCACGAAGGCACCCTACAATATGGTGTTAGTCATTCTCGACCGCACCAAGGAAGGGAAAGCCATTTTCGATCTCTCGACCCTCTGCGGCCTCTCCGGCCTTATTGTCGAGCCGCCGCGCAAAACGTCCGTACCCTCACAGTGTCACAACTGTCAGGTTTACGGACACTCCGCACGTAACTGTCGCCTGCGTCCCAGGTGTGTTAAGTGCCTCGGCGACCACTCCACCAAGGAGTGTTCCCGCTCTTCGACCTCCTCTGACCCTCCGAGCTGCGTCTTGTGCCGCGGCGAGGGCCATATCGCGAATTATCGCGGATGTCCCCGCGCCCCGCGTACAAAGCGCCCCCGCTACCCCAGACAGGTCTCCCCGTCTAGGGCGCCCGCCGCTACCGCCCGCCCCCGACCTCCGCCTCTCATGTCCCGAGAGGCGTTCCCGAGCCTGCCGAGCACATCTCGTGCACCAGCAGCGTCCGTACCCGCGACTAGCGCGCCCCCCCACCCCTCACGGGCCCCTCAGGCCCCGTGGGCTCCTAAGCCCGCATCCTAATCCAATCCCAGACCCCAGGCTGCTAAGCCTTCACAGGTTGACACCGCCTTCTCCTTTTCCTTGTCAAGTATTGACTACGCAGGTCAATTACTCATATTTCACGAGATCTCGGAGATCTCGGCGTACGAAGAAACCTCTAGAAATCCGCTACTAGGTACCGTAACAGCGATCCATAGGTTTCCAGCCATCGCGGCTACCCTACAAAGGCTCGCGCGCGCCGCCGTTCAAAAATAAATAACTCATATAAGATAGAGTAAATCCGTGTATTTACGTCTATCTTCCCCTAAAACGGCCGAATAATAATAAAAACTTTTGTTATTCCGGCGCCGACGCCGCTCAAGTAACTTTAAATTCGATCTTTTAACATGCGTGTTTGCGCCCACGCACGCATAACCCTCCCTCACGCCGCCGTGAGGGAAGGTCTCCTCTTTCGCTCCCGCACACACCGTGGTTCTTCAGTGATATCTCGAGCCTAGGTCGTCCCCAGACGGAGCCCTCGAGCTGTTACTATCGCGATACAGTGACTCACCCACATCACTTGTACACACATGAGATCACCTCACATACCTACATACATACGTACATAGAGGGGTGTAATTTCCGAACATCACCATAGTTTACATATTAATCCACCCTATTATAGTCTTTAGATATTAAAACCCGCGTGACACGGTGGTCGAACTTACTATCTGGTAAATCGGTAATGTCCTATGGGGCCTTGTTATTGAACCTAACACAATTACATAAACAACTGTTACTAGTTTTAGTGAACCTGAAACATAGGACGACCAATTTGCCACTGTTTCTAGTAGTTAAATTATGTCGATATTTTACTAATTTTAGCTTTTCTAATATTTATAGATAAACATTTATTATCAAGAATGTATTGAGTGGGTAAAGTTAAGATATCGATTCTCTAAAATTTAACCTTTAATGATTCCCGAGACCGAGACCGAGATTATACATTGCTCGAATTGACCGTTTCTCTATTAGAAATATGGTGATTACCTCAGCTACTATCCCCCACAACAAAATACCGTAGGACAATAAACTATAAAAATAAGCGAAGTAGATCAACCTAACAGTGGCAATATCTGTAAGCTGGCGAATCTTACGAATTGCGAATAACATATCAGTAGAACATATCATAATACTTATTTCTGATTGTATTTTGTCCATACTAAGGATAAACTGATTTTAAAGACTTTCACCTATAGAAAGCAATATTATCAGCGAATAAAACAGGCTGTATTTGAAAATCGATATTAACGTGAACAAAGTAGCAAGCAAAAGCTAGTAACTGATGTAATTTGATATGTACTTATTATGTAGACCGATGTTTGGCATTGAGATTAGTCAAGCTATTAATGTTATCGAGTAGCACTCACACGCGGTATTACCTGATAAAGGAAAGTGTATATCTAAGTAATGTTTAACCTCGCCCAGAAAATGTATTTTGGAGATAGATATATGGCATCATGCTTTTCTTTCTGTTTAACTTTGTATTATTGTATCCAGAGATATCAGGGCAGCTCAAATTATTATATTAATAGAACATCTACACGAAAAGATAAAATAGAAAATTGGATGGAAGAATAATAAAAATAGAGCAGAAATTGAGTAATTATATTATTAACCTCTTATTACTCTAGGCTTGCTAAGTGTCGCACTAGATTTAAGTAAAATTATCCATTCTAGTATGGCTGTGCTATATTTATTTCAGTTGGCGGGATTGTTCCCTTTCCAACCAAACACAAGCTATGATTGGAAACAATCTTCATATTATGATGGATTCTCAAATCTGAACATGGCGAATAAAGTTGCAGGAATGACGGCAGGTAAAATGTTGGGAGGTTCCAGTGGCAATAACCATATGATTCAGGCTAGAGGTAATAAAAGAGACTATGCTAAGTGGGTTAATAAAACTGGTGATGATTCATGGAGTTACGAAAACCTTCTCCCTTACTTCATCAAATACGAAAACGTGCTCGATGAAATTATCCTCGATACTTACTCATCTTCCCATGGCACTTCTGGACCACTGAAATTGAAAACACAACCTAGTTCTAAAAACTTACCTATACTTGAGGCCTTCAAGGAACTAAATCACACTATCTTAGTAGATATAAATAATGCAAACGAGTCTTGTGGATACCTTGAGCCGTAACTTACTATTGCTGACGGCATAAGATACAGCTCTAGTATAGCTTATATGTCTGGAGTTCAAAATCGCACAAATCTATATATCAAGTATAATACTTTAGCCAGAAAAATTATATTTGATAGTAATAATACAGCGATTGGAGTAGAAATGTTGGATTCTGATAACGTTACTAAAACAATTAGTGTTACAAAGGAGGCTATTGTATCAGCTGGTGCAATAAGAACACCTCAACTGCTAGTTTTATCTGGAATTGGCGATCAAGAAACATTAGATAATTTAGGAATCGATATGGTGGCTAATTTACCTGTAGGAAAGGGCTTAAAGGATCATTGTGCTGCAGTAACAGCGTACACTTTAGGCAAAACAGACAAAACAACAGCTTCAAACTACCACGAATTCCCAGTATCTATGACGACTGGCTATGTCGGGCTGAATTCTAGTGAGTAGCCAGATTACCAATCGATTAACTTACTGTTCCCTCAAAGCTCATCGGGTCTATTGATGTTACTCGCGTGGGTTTCGGGTAAAATGAAGATATATGTCAAACAATATATGACACCAACAAAGAATATGAAATATTGGTAATTGTTAACAATATACTTCAGCCTGACTCATCAGGTGAAATAAAAATAAACAGCACTGATCCAAGCGCTTCTCCAATAGTGGAATTGGGGCTTTTGTCTAACGACAGTGACGTACAAGTTCTGGCAGAAAGCCTAATGGATTTTGATTCTATAACCGGTAGTAGTTATTTCAAAAGTTTGAACTCATCTATGGTGAATCTTAATCTAACGAAGTGTAATGGGTTAAATAAAAGTGATATTAACTTTTGGAGATGCTATGGTATAGAGATGTCTTCAACTATGTGGCATTACAGCTCCAGTTGTGCAATGGGCACTGTCCTAAATTCTGATCTAACGGTTAAGAATACGACCAACTTGCGCGTTGTTGATGCATCAGCAATGCCAGACACCATCAGTGGAAATATCATTGGTGCTATATACGGCCTTGCAAAAAAAGCTGCTGAAATCATAAAACTAGCGAATAGTTAATAACAGTATCGAAAGCCTAATAATAAAATATAAGAATTGTTCCTGCGACAAGAAAGTAAAAATATAAAATCTACGTACTTAGAAGTTTGGGTCATATCTTTTTTCCAATTTTGTTATTCATGTCTGGGCTTATAATTTTTATATATTTTTGTTATTTATTCTAGCTCTAGTAGTTGTTTGTTAAACTTCATAATGTTATATTAAATATTAAAAGACTAGTGTATATCTTTTATTGATAAAATATTATCCTAATGTCAATAATACTCATATATGTTTCTATAGAGTGGCATAGTTTATTGACTTTTCTAAGATTTCAAAAATTAAGAACTACACATGATTAAAGATCTCTCGGCAATATGCAAGTGAACCTTTTAACTAAATCTCCAAACTGTAGGTAACACTTCGATGCGCACCTTTTAACTAAACTCGTTAGATCATTGGTTCATTGAACTAAAATTGACGTAAGGTTAGGTATAGGGAATGTAAAACAATAGAAGTCAATTCTCCCACGATTTTTGTCCTAGAGACATTTAAACCGGCATGCAATACATTACGCACCTTATTACAAAGCTATTGATATTGAATTCTTTTAAAACTATATAAAATTTTATCGCAAAGTATTTTATTATTTATTACATACGCATTGAGCTGAAAATTCGTTGCACATGATTTTAGTTTTGTGAAGCAAAATACAGGTTACGTCTCTCCCAAAAAACACATGACTAAGTAATACTTTTAAGTCTCAGTAGAGAGTTCTTTATCTTCACACACATTGTTTTAAATAAGTTGGGTTTATAGATGAGATTGTAAATAAACTATGGAAATCACGATTCTTCGAAGGTTACCTACTGTGTAGTGTAAAACTGTATTAATAGAATATGAATGTTTCGCTACCAAAAGTAACAAATTCAAAGATTTAACCACAATCACGCCTTTTTTTATTAACTTGAGGAAATCCCTAACGGATACGCCACCCTTCTGGGGAGGAGAGTGGGTTATATCCGATTCGCATGGACTAAAACCCCACGGTGTACCATCTGCTGCCGTAATGGAGTGACACGGGCTCGAACTAGCTAGTACGCATGTCACCCCGGCAGCTGACCTAGGATGGGCCTCCTGCGCTAGAGACAGAGAGACAGCCTGGCAACCACAATCACGCCTGCTATAAAGTAAGAAAATGGTTGAAAACAGTTACACAATACGCTTAGAAAGAGAATAAGAAAACAAATGCTTTTATTAGAATACATAACAGAAGTGGCTGAAAATCCAGTGCAAGCATACGCCCATTGGAAACCATTAGGAATTGTTAGTCTTCAGTTATAGCTACAAAATGTCACTAACTAAGCTTAGAGTCTTGTTTATACATTTTAGAAACTCCAGTAATCACTTAAGAACAGGAGAAATCATTATCCTTTTGCTACTTTTTCCTTAGTACAATAGAAATACAAATAAATAGAGAAAGTAGAAGGGAAAAAATATTGTTTGAACAAAACGAAATATCATACATAATTAAAATAAATAACTAAGTATATAAAATTTAAAAATGCCCAGCTGCTGGAACCGCCCTTGCAGCTACGAGAGTACTAATACAGGACAAATTTTCAATAGGGTCCAAGCGACATACACTAGGTGCTACCGATAGTCAAGGCCAGTCGATAACATGAATACAATAAAAAGCATTAAATAATTAAGATCTTGATTACAGTATCTCATCTTTTAACAGGCACCCATCCACAGTCACCGTTGTCGTGTCGGTAACCTCATATGTCTCTATCACATTTCATAACAATGATATCGGAAGATACATATGTTGTTGTACTGAGAAACTTCAGCCAGTAGTGTGTTTACTTAAGAAGAGTAATAAAATCCTATTCGAATGTTTTATCCATGAACCCTCAATTCATCGTCAGAAACTGGGAAAACTAATTGAATATGGATATACCGTTGACCTCGAAGTGGACGGGCTTTGATCAAAACAATACCTAACAACAAACAATTTACATAATGAAAACCCGTCGTTTCAAACGATGGGGTACAAATAGCACAAAGTTTCAGTTTTCGTCGGAGCCCTATATTGCTGTACTAAGACGTAATTACGGCTGTTACGGTTTACAAAGGACGATTAGTAATCCTTCGATAACGAATCGCCTGTGTAAACACAGTGATCGATTAAGATGTTGCGGCCATGAGACATAACATACCACATGTGTTAGTTGACGAAAAACCTCGATGACTTAAATTCTGCAATACGAATTAACAGTAGAGCAACAGTCTCTAAGCCAGGACTGCATGGAGCTTTCTGATTAACATATTTTTATAATATAATAACTTATTTATATTTAACTCAGATATTAAATAAATATTGCTAATAAACTTGGCCTACGTCAATAAAAATACACACCATGTTTTACAAATATATTAACAGTCTACATCCACATAAGCAAAACTATTAGGTCTTTACCTATGAAATTGCCGTTTTGTATGAAAAAATTTAAACGAATTTTTTTCATGTATTTTTTATTTGTATTAATCGAAGTAATCACCCATGCAGTCAATGCATCTTTGCCAACGCAGTGGCAATCTATTGATGCCCTTCTTAAAGAAATCAGCTGGACGGGAGGCAACAAATTCTTCAAAGGCATTTTGTACTGCCTCTCGGGTATTGAATTTTTTTCCCGCCAAGGAGTTATCGAAATTCTGGAAAAAGTAGTAGTCTGTAGGCGCAAGGTCTGGTGAGTAGGACGGATGACGGAGAACTTCCACCAACCCCAGTTCTTGCAGCTTGGAGACCGTTTGCTGTGCAGTATGAGGTCGCGCGTTGTCGTGCAGGAGCAGCGGAGACGAGCGATTGACCAATGCTGGATGCTGGAGATGTGCCAGCTTCTCCATCATTGTGTTCAGTTCTTCACAGTACACATCTGCAGTAATGTTCACCCCGTTTGGTAAGAAGCTGTGATGAATCACACCGGCGCTAGACCACCAAACAGTGACCATCACTTTTCTAGGCGTAAGTTTTCGTTTAGGGCATTGTTTAGGTGCTGAACCAGGATCCAACCAACTTGCTGAGCGGTTGCGGTTATCAAACAGAATCCATTTTTCATCGCAGGTAACATTGCGGTTCAAAATTCCTTCATTTGTGTGTCTGTTGAGCAGTGCAAGGCACGTCAAGACGCGTACTTCGCGCTGGCGATCATTGAGTTCGTGGGGCACCCATTTGTCAAGCTTTTTTACCTTGCCAATTTGACGCAAATGGACCAATATTGTTTTGACGCTAACGCCGAAAGCTGCTGCTAATTCAGCCGTAGATTGTGGATCATCAGCTTCCACAATCGCCTTTAATTCTTCACTGTCGACCAAAATCTTCGGACGACCGCGAGGTTCATTTTTCAAGTCGAAATTCCCAGAACAGAAGCGAGCAAACCAATAACAGGTGGTGCGTTGGTTTGTAGTATTAGCTCCGTAAACGTCGTTGATGTTGCGTGCCGCTTGTGCCGCGTTGCTGCCACGACGGTACTCATATTCCATAATTACTCGAATTTTTAACGTATCCATGATGACAAAAAAGATTGAAATGCGATGAAAATGTAACACTAATCAATAAACACATGACTACTTTTGGAAAAAGAATTCCATGTTTTTAAAATAAAATTAATTTGAAATTAGAATTCTTAGCCAAACAAAAATTATTTTGATTTGAAATGGCCAGTACTGCAGAACGGCAATTTCATAGGTAAAGACCTATTATTAAATTGTGTAGGTGCACACACTTTTAGTCACTTCGTCCAGTTGCGAAGAAACAGACTTTAAGTGTGCTTTATGTGTATTTGATGCATCACCTTTAGTTTGTGTGTGAGCCCGGCTAGGTCATCAAATAAAACTCAATATTTTAAAGATTACGAGCTTATATTCTTCTTCCACAATCTTTGCATATTACTCACTAATTAATTAAACCTAAACATGTATTTATTGTACACACGTCTGATTACATCTGTCTCTACAACCGGACTGGTGTAGCATTTTATATTGAGACGGGAATACGATGCGTGGACTTTGACCCCTTGTTTTTTTTACGTGGGGAAATCCCTTATGGATACACCACCCTCTCGGGGGAGAGGGTGGGTTATGTCCGACTCGCACGGACTAAAATCCCACGGTGTACGTCTGCCGCTATAGTTGGGGCGGCACGAGATCTCTATAGACTGCATCGTGCCGCCCCAGCGGTTGGCCCAGCAGCGAAAGCGCCGCCTCCGGGCCCCGTCTTGTTAGGAGACAGCCGGGTGCACCCCGGCCATTTCCTCCGTCCGCCGGACCTGTGCAATGGGAAGATAGGCCCCCGACCCATCCTCCCTGGTCCGGCTATGGGCTACGGTGGGAGGAGGCAGGCGATCAAACTGCCGCCTCCTCCTGCCTGTCCTTCGTTGACAGAGAGGGTCACTTTGAGGATCTTGCTCACGGACCCCCTCCGCCGCCTCCTTCTGCGAGACGACTTCCTCACAGAAGGAGGCCATTGCGTTCCAGACATCCTCACTGCCGAGCATGGCCGCAACCACTCTCGGCAGTGACAGATCTTGCCCTACCGCCACAGCCAGAGTGCGAGGTTGCTCCTCCCACGCAGCACACTCAGACAGAGTGTGTTGCGCGGTGTCCGGGTCAACGCCGCACTGATGGCATACGGCGGTCGGCTCCCTGCGTGCTATCCGGTGCAGGTACCAACCGAAGCAACCATGCCCGGTCAGGACCTGCACCAGACGGAACGTCAGGGAACCCCATCCTCTATTAAACCAATCCGGCAGGACCGGGCGGACGACGTCGATCGTGTATCGACCGTAGCGCACGTCCGCCAGGTCCCGCCTCCACCTTTTCAACACTTTGTCCCTCTTCTCTCTTCTCCTTTCCTCTATTTCTCTGGGAGCTAGAGGCTCTCCCATCCGTTTCTCAACCACCTCCGGCTGGAGAGTCTCCGTTGCCGGAGGCGCCTGGCCGCGGAATTTCTTCCGGGCCAGCTTGTACGGGAGCCGCCACGGATTCCTCTCCAGCTCCCGGAGCATCTCCTCCCATGCCTGCTCTTTCGCCCGGCTGATGGCGACCTGCAGTGTCTTCCTGCAGTTAAACCCCTGCCTATCCATAGCATGCACTCTATAGATATGCAAGTGTGCGTCCCTACACAGACTATCAGGCCTGCCTGTCAACATTCTCAAAAGTTACTATTTGAGCTGCCATACAATTGATCCATCAGGGAGTTCGTTGCTTTTTCCAATTTATTGCATTAAAGCACCAGTTTCAGCAACTAGTAACTAGCAAGTTCTGTACAAGTAATGGAATGTAAACGAACAGAGCATATGAGCTCCGGAGACTACTTGTACAGGAACTCTGAAAATAGGCCTTAGATAGTGTAGTAGGAGTCACTTTTACACTTGACATGCAACGAGTAAACCTCCAGACTAGCATATTTCCTGTCTCTGACAAAGCCCTGGGCTCTCTTTATATCTCTCTCACCTTTCATATTTTCCGTGACGCCATGTCCGAGATATTTGAACTACGAAACCCTTTCTAAAGCAACAATGTATGACAAAATTTCGACAACACAATATTAAGTCATTAATGTCTAGTCAAAAATCGTCCACCATTCACAGGGTGAATATAAGGTCATGGTGGCTTATGTTAGTCCGTACTTTGTTATTCCTAAAATTGTACCTGCCTGTACGTGTCCTCATAATACTAGCTGCTATGCTGTCACATACTGCATTTGTCTACACGCTTTCACAATACTCATTCCTGTGCTGTCACACACTGCATTTGTCTACGCGCATTAACACACTCGCTCCTATATTGTTGCACACTGCGTTTGCCTACGTGCTCTCACAACATTCGCTATGTGCTGTTAAACATTGCGTTTGTCTACGCGCTTTCACAACACTCGATCATGTGCTAACACACACTGCGTTCGTCTACGCCTTGTAACAACACTCGCTCATGTGCCGTTAAACATTGCGTTTGTATACGCGCTTTCACAACACTCGGTCATGTGCTGTTAAATACTGCGTTTGTCTGCGTGCTGTCACAACACTCGATCATGTGCTATCACACGCTGCGTTCGTCTACGCCTTGTAACAACAATCGCTCATGTATACGCGCTCTCACAAAACAGTTATTAATATAAATTGTTAAACCTGGCCATTTATTAATTCAGAACATTTATACCGTGAAAGGTTTAACGTCGTGTTCAAACGTTGGAGCTTAATTTATAAAGGCTGGATCTCATTATTTACTTCGCAGATAGAACCCGCGTATACGATAAACATCGCGGAGGCTTGTTTCCTTTACAGCTTGCAGATAATATTTAATTGGATATTGTTGGAATTAAGCCTATATTTAAAAAATTAAATATTAATTAGATGCCTAAAACAATGAACATAATAAAATAGAAATATTGACAAAAGTAAAAAAAAGTCGAGACAGTCATAAGGACTGCCGACAGAAGTGAAAACTCAAAACAGTGAGACAAATGTGTTCTCTTTTGTATTTCCATATTAATTATAGTGTTATTGGCAATATTTAAATTACAGAATTTGTTTATTGAAATTATTAACATTAGTGTGGTTTTCATAACTATTGGCATTCGGAGCAATAATTATATACATTTTTATAATGTCTATTAATCAATCAAACGTGTCATGAGCTGCAAAATGTCATAGTCCATTGAAATGCTACATGGGCTTTACTTTTTTAGAGGACGCAATTTTATTTTTGTGACATGTGTGGGGGCAATAGAAGCATAACCCCAAGTTTGTGGGGTTGCCGCCCATGTCCCCCGGCCGCCATCTCGGAAAAAGGGGCGCAAACACTATTTTCGCGATATCTCGGAAACTATGCGTCCTACAAAAAATTCGTAAATACATAATTTGTAGAAAATCGCTTTGCCTACAAACTTTTTATATATAACTTTTGGCCCTAAATTTAAAATTAAAGAAGTTATAAGCAAAAGAAGTGAGAAAATTTCTATAAAAATTTTCTTTTTTGCTTCTTAACTTTTTTTTATACATTTTACAAAAAAATTACCTCAGACCAATCTTGTAGATGGTCTTATGAGGAAATTTTTTCTATATATTTTTTTTTATTTTAATTCATTTAAAACGCTGTTACAGCGCTACAAAGTTGACCGGGTTAGTCAAAAACAAATCGTTTTTACTAATTTCTTGTAGGACGCACAGTTTCCGAGATATCGCGAAAAAGGTGTTTGCACCCCTTCTCCCAAGATGGCGGCCGGGGGACAAGGGCGGCAACCCCACAAACTTGGGGTTGAGCTTATATTGACCCCCACACATGTCCCAAAAATAAAATTGCGTCCTCTAAAACATGCAATATTAGGTCCTTAAGTTGTAATATTTCAATGGACTATCAATATTACATGTACACAGGCCGCTATACTATTGCAATACGGCCGGTCATATTTCTTACGTCATGACGCGAATTTATAAACTTATCTCCAGTCAAAAATACCGCTCAACACGTCTAAAGAAGTTTTCACTTCAAAAAATTGAATAATTTAAGCATATTTTCGCGGAAATTGAGAAATATTTCAA
>AP028447.1:13337769-13497864 GCA_036509395.1 Antheraea yamamai | reverse complement strand
ATTGATTTTAACAATACAAAATTCGAGTTATCTCCCAATTCACTTTGTTTATTATTTGTAACATTGAGTAACCAACCGTTCCTTTTTACCTTTAATAGTTAAACATACAAATTATACTTTCATATGATTCACCAAAGGACGAGACACATTCTACCTTATGTACGAACTATAGAGTATAAATAGGAATTTGTTATAGTCATATTTAATCTTGCAAAGGGATGATTTTATGTTTCTCAACGATCTATTATTTTTAATATATTTACGCAACAAATAACCTTATTACTTTGAGTTAGGTACCAGAAAAGATTTAGTCAGCTACATGTTTTATATTTGCAAAGGTTTATTTACATAAAAGGGACTGAAAGGGAATTTTTCTCCGTAACAAAGGAACGTTGTATTACATTGTATTTATTGTTAATATTCAATTACAGACGTTTATTATTCTTTAGATATTGTAAAGGATTGTGAGTTTTTCATATTACTTGTTTAATATTAGTGCTGAGGTCGTAACGTCGATTAAGCATTCCTTTTCCTATATCATCATAATATATATGTCGGAGGCGTTATTGACCTGCGTCTGTACTATTAACTACTGTTGGTCCGTGCTAATGATTGATTACTATTTACCCCGTTCTGTAGACGCCATTGGTTGAAGTTATGAGCTGCTCATGCATCTTGATTATTATTGGCTGTCAGCTTTGGCTGAATGCCTTAAAAGGCGACCGACGACTAGATATGGAGCACCTTCGTTCAGACAGTTGGACTAGGCACAACTACGGTACGGATAACTCGTGCTAAATTTATTTAGTGTTACATTTCTGTATCGGCTAACGTTTTATACGATCGTTGGTGGTGGACTGATCGTTCAAATCATAACCACGACGTCATACTTTCACATAGACGCCATTCTATCTTCGTCCCGACATATACACAAAATTAAAATGTCCATTGTTTGTCCGAGCCTGAATTTTACTGAGAAATATAGAAATTTTCAAAGTGTTATTCCAACTATATACCATTACGCTTTTCTTTAAGGGGTAACCACTACTGACAAAAAAAATAAACGACAGCCCTGAATCCAGGAAATAAAACGTACTTCAAACAAAACTATTGTCACGAGAACGTATTGGCGAGCACCGACTAGTTGTTTAATTAAACTTCATGGAATACATTTTGTATCTTTTCTGAATAAACCTAGTAACGACAAATTTTGTAGACAGTGAAATTTGAAAACATTCTTTAGTAAGTACTCATACTTATAATTATGTAAAACAGTAGATGAAATGCTTAGAATGATGATAAAATATTTTCGAAATGTTCTTTATCTGGTGTCTAGATAGTAAAGTTTGAAAACAGTTTTTACTGATTTCTGTAAAATCGTAATTACGCAGGTACAAGGAAACCAGAATACGAGTGATGTATTCTTCAGCAACATATACTTAGCTCAAAGATACTTATTTCTCTACAAGTTCTCACCATATTATCAACTTCATCACTACGACAGATATCTTTTTTAAGTCAAATATCTTATGGGAGGGCTTTCATAGTCTGATCTACAACCTTTTTGTATGACGAAAAGCGGTGGAGGTGAACACTGTGTCTGGTAGTGTGTTTCAAATAGGGCCCTGATTAATTACTCGGGCCATAAAATATATCTATACTAATATCATAAAGCTGGGGGGTTTGTTTGTTTGGGTGAACGCGCTAATCTCAGGTACTAGTGATCAGATTTCAAAAATTCTTTGAGTGTTAGATAGCTCACTTATCTAGGAATGCTATATGTCATCACACTAAGACCAATAGGAGCGGAACATAAATGAAGAATGTTTCAAAATCGGAGTTAACGTACATTCGAGTTGTGAACGTTGTTGGTGTTGGACGTGTGCCGCTTAAACGTAATTTCTGTCCACATTACCAGTTACAATATTATCTGATTGAGTTTTGCCATTTTATCGGCCCTCTCGTTTCTTCCTGTTCAATTTAAACGTGTTACTCCACCTAGAGTGCGCACGTTGCGTTTGAGCGGGCGGAGCCGGGCTATAGTCTAAGTCTGGTGGGATAAGTGATCTATGTGTTGAGAATTTAGAAAAAATTCTTACGAAAATTCTCACCGGTCCGATTCGAACCGTCGACTTCGGCTGAGTACAGTTGCCGCTCTGACCATGACAACTAAACGTCATAAATTGCAAAAATGTCAACTAGACTTAAATCTAAAACCCGAGGTATTTGTGCAGGATCTCTTAATGATATACAAGATTCAAATTTTATAATCTATACAAATAATACATATAAGAAACATTACCACAAAGACCTATGCATAGGTACTGCATGGGTACTGGCCTTCAACAAAGGGCAAAATTGGATCTGTCTAAAATGTCAGTGTGACATAAAACGAATTGGAGATAATTCTGCAACTCCATTGCGAAACTACAAAACAGACATTTTAAGCGCTGGTTCACGTCAAAAAGATATAAATTCTTCCGAGTTACAACTTCTAACTGCTGAAATAAGACTTCTTCGAGAAGATATGTCTGTCCTTAATGATCAAATTGCTACAATGAACTCGCATCTCTCTCGTTTTCATGAAAAATTGGACGATGTCTCCACTCATCTTATACAAACAGCTAATAGATAAAAGCGTTTAGAAGAACGCGAGACTATAGTAGATTCGCTACAGTATGAAATTTAAAGATTACAGGAACAGCTTGAAACACAGTCACAAAAATCGCTGAAAAACGAGATTGAAATAATTGGAATTCCGGAAACAAAAAACGAGAATCTATATAACGTTGCACTTTTAATGGCAAAGAAAATTGGAGCCAACTTGGAAGACAACGATATTGTTTGTGTTGCTAGAGTTGGTCCAAAAAACACTTCCTGACAATACCTCTTCAAACTTGAGTCAGACCAACAATGAACTTATTAAAACAATTTGTCGATAAGTTGTAATTTGTCTTGTACGTCACCATAAAAAGGGATGAAGTCATTAGAGGATCGAAGTCTAGAAGGATCCTAACAGCAAAAGATATTGAAGTATCAAATTTTGCACAAAGAATATATATAAACGAGCGCTCAACAAAGAAAAACCGGGAGATATTTCGAGAATCCTGTAAATTTTTACTTGGCTCTGGCTACAATTTTTTTTGGATTAGAAATGGTAGTCTACATTCGCAAACGCGATGGAAGTTCAACCATTCCGATTCGATCTCTCAACGATCTCCCGAACAAACCTAAAACTCATAGCGCTGACACTGCATCCTCTCCTACCGTTTGAACTTGTGTTGGTACTAAGTCCTTACAATAAGTTTTTAATTTATGTACTTTATATGATTTTGTTTCACTCTAATCAATTTTTTTTTGTAACAACTTTAGATTACAGATCACATCACACACATATTAGCTATTGACATCGTTGAAGTTTTATATAACTCTGCTATTTGATTGTTTTTGGCAATATTTACTTTCAGTATGCACGTTTTTGTTCACTTGCACTAAAACTTTACGTGTCTTCTATTATAACTACTTTTCTTCTCTACCTGAAGTACTCGAGTTAATCTATTCAGTCACTTTTGGTCATCGAATGTTATCATATTTTTCTCAATTACTCTCTGTTTGCATTCAAATGTTCTTGAAATGGCTACTCTATCGTTTCTAAGAGATTTAGATAATAGTTTAACGGTACCTTACCATGCAACTAACCTTCTTGAGAAATGTAAAAACTTACTTGATGAAAAATCGATCAACCTAAAAATAATGACACTGAACATTCGAAGTTTACAGAAAAACTTTGATGGGTTTGTTGTGGCTTTAAATCGCTTAAACTTGGATTTTGGATATTATTGTACTCAGGGAATGTCATCTAGGTACATTTTCTGTGATTAGATCTATTCCTGGTTACCGTAATTTCTCTACTTCCCGGTACTCAAATAAGGCTGGTGGTGTAGTTGCCTACATGAAAGATGAGTGTAATTCCATTTTTACTGAACCCATTCTTTTGGATACTAATACACTTGCTATATGTCTCTGTGATGGTCGTGTAATACTTGGTCTTTATCGTTCTCCTTCTTTTGCTAATATAGATAATTTTCTAACTTCTCTAAATGATTTTATTATCTCCATAACAAATGTTAAGGATATAATATCCTTATAAAAACTTCGATGTGGAGAGGGACGCTGTGGCGACCACCACAACCGAGGCGGCAAAAGACTTACAGGAGAAACTGGTGCAGGCACACGGCAAAAAAGCCGAAAAGCGGGTGCGCACCATGGCGTCCATACTAGTAAATGGTTTCGGAGAGCACGATAAGCGTCCAAGGTTAATCGTGGATGAAGCTCTCATGAACCATTTCGGGACCATCCTGACTGCCGGCCGGCTGGCGGAAGCAAGCGAAATTCTCCTCATCGGAGATTTCAACCAACTACCCTACATTGATCGGGAAAACTTATTTCGGATGGTTTACAGCAGACCAACGGGCGTAGCTGGGATTGACCAACAGCTCACTTGTACATACAGGAACCCGATGGATGTAGCCTATGCACTGAGTCAAGTATACGACGGTATATACTCACCGAAACCGATAGTGAGATCTCTGAGCATCAGGGGCTATCAGGGCGAACAAATATCCTCCCACACCCCCGACACTCTCTTCCTGGTACACACACAAGAAGAGAAAAAAGCCCTGATAAACAAGGGCTACGAGGTAGGGGAAGGATCGCGCATTCTGACAGTCCACGAATCCCAGGGATTGACCTTAAATCGGTGGTGATACTGCAAACAAAGAGCAGAAGGATGCAAATCCACGATAGTGTTTCACATGCTATAGTGACAGTATCTAGACACACCCACACCTGTGTCTACTATACCGACGTGACTGATGACGCAGTTAGTAGGTTTATCCGTCGGGCCATGGACGCTCCGGCGCGGCATATTGTGGATTATAATCTAAAGATGGCGATAGAGGACCGGAATGAAACCGCCATAAAGGCAATAACGTCTTTAAAAAAAAATCCGTCATAAAATAGTTAAATGAAATCATAAAAACAAAGAAATAAATATATATAAAAAAAAAAAACAATAATACTTAATAAAAATAAATATATAAAAAAAACCCAATGGATGCTCCCAGATACGATTTTTAACTTACACTTAAAAAGCGATAGCAAAAAAATGGTGCGGACCGAGAGTCTGCAGAAGAAGAAAAAAAAAACGGCTAGACATCGAAATATCTATGTATGCAAGCAGAATTCGGATTAAAACCCGCAATTACCATTCCAACCAGAGGCTTGGCATTTTTTGATCATATTTTTATACCATCTAAAACGATAGCAGTTTCGCTTGTATGTAAAGTAGATTTAACTGATCACGATATAGTCATTGCTGATATCTATTCAAATTCACAAAAGCATTCAATTAAAAGATTTTGTAAAAATAACTGACAACAAAACCATTGCAGATGAACTAAGTACTTATAGCTGGAATAACATACTCACCCAAACAGATCCAAGTGTGGCAGCCAAAACATTTTTACTTATCTTACATCGGACTATTGTGTGTAATACCAAGGTAGTTAAACTTAGCAGGAAGCAAGTAAATCTCATGGAGTGACCCATTACTCCTGGACTTATTAAGTTATTAAGTGAGTTTTTGTGTATATTTTTGTGAGTTTTTGAGTATCAGTTGCATGTATTTAATGAGGATTGAATATGTTCCATAAGTTTACTTTTAAAAGCTGCACTGCTGTCAAAGAATATATCTAGATTAGCTGCGTTTAGATTATATGAATGTGTACATCTATTCAACACTGAATTACGGACATAATTAGATTCTGTTAAGTGTTGATTCGTAATAGTTCTCAAACCAATTCTCTCTAATAAACATGGATAGTCAATATTGTTATTTAATTAATTATATAAAAACAACATATCAGAAACCGAACGTCTATGTTCCAGGCTAAACATATTTAATTCCCTTTAGGATTTAATTCCTATAGCTATACCTACAATACCATACCTCGATGTTTGAGTATTTTTAAGAATTTACTTTGAATATTCTCAATGCTTTGGATATGTACATTGCAATATGGAGCCCAAATCTGAGAAGCAATTTCCAGAATACTTCTTACATAAGCACAGAATAAAACATTAATACTTGTCTTATTTCTAAAAGGAACAGTTATTCTATTTATAAAGCCTAGCATTTTATAAGCCTTTTGAATAATACTTTTAGAGTGATCTACATATAGACAGTTTATAATCAAGCATTATTCCAAGATCCCTAATGCAAGTTTCCCTGGAAACGACTACGTTATTGAGCTTATATTCTTATTTAAGGGCATTTATCTTACGTGTATATGTAATGCACTGACTTTTAGATGTCTTAAGATCCAAAAGATTTAGTGAGCAATATACGCATAGTCTGTTCAAGTCTAGTTGCAATATGTTACAGTCTTCCACTGTGCGTATTGGCATAAATATTTTAGTGTCGTCCGAGTAGATAGAGAACCTCGCGTAATTAAAGCAAGCCCTTATGTCACTCACGTATAATTTGAATAAGAATGGACCCAAATGTGACCATTGAGGAACTCCTGATGTTATAAATGAAAATTTGGAATGATGCTGTCCTATTTTAACGGCCTTAGATCGGTTATCAAGGTATGATGATATAAGCCACCGCAGCAAATCACCATGGATACCTATGGCTTCAACATATTTTATAAGGATTAGGTGAGACAACCGGTCGAAGCACTCAGCGTAATCTGTATAAATCGTGTCAACTTGTAAACCTTTATCCATTACTTCAGCAACATAATCTGTAAAACACGTAAGATTTGTAACTACGGATCTTCTCTTCATGACACAATTCTGGTTGTCAGGAATATAACTCTTTAAAAGAGGGTAAATTTGATTGTGCACTATAATTTCAAAAAGCTTACTAAATACTGGCAAAATAGACACAGGTATATATGATTCAATTTTAACTTTTGAACCACCTTTGTGAATGGGTACAATGAAGGCTTCCTTCCATTGACTCGAAAAAACTCCTACATTTAGTGACTTATTAAAAATAACGGTCAATTAAATTATTATGTGTTATGAAGTTATTACGGGATGAGGCGTTTCGAGATATTTTAATTCTAGTTTATAAGGACTTATGTTAATCTTTACTTCAATATTGCATCTCAGCCTGGGGTAACGCTTCTAAGAACGTTCCAATAAAACTAGAATTGACCCAAAGGTCCCTCTTGAAGGTTATTTTTAAGTGTTAGTTATTTTATAGTTAGTTTTGTTGCAGTCCGGGAGAGCAACTTCTATTCTGCCCAACGCTTAAAAATCATTTTCTTTAACGTACCGCTAGAGGGACGTGTAAAAATTCGCGCCGCCATTATCATTTGCGTCGCGCAATTAAGTGAACGCTCTGCGTCGCGAACAAATACGCAAGCCGCGTCGCGAGTGCAAATACACATTGTGACCCGCATACGTCCGTATATAATATACAGTTATTATCAGGCGCTGTGAAATAAGATTGTCTCCACCGCAGCAGCATTGATACCAGTGATACCAGGACGCATATCTGCTAAGTAAATGTGAATGTTTTCTTTTTCCCAGCTCAGTCGATTGTATACCTTCGAATCCCGCGATTGAGCATGTATCCGTAATACCCTTGCCCTCGCAGTCCGCTAAAAATACAGTCCACATCTCTCCTTATATTAAAACCGCAATCAATGGAGGTGAAGAAACAAGTGACTTGACCACACTACCTACCACTTCAAGCCACTATTCCCTCCATTAAGAAACCTTATCGATACTCCACAAGAAATTTCTATGAAGAGTCCGAAGTCCTTACAGTGTGACAGTTATACATATTAAAAATGACCCTTACTCATCACAAATACATTAGAAAACTCATAGCATTGAACAGTGATGTCACGAGTTCCTTTGACGCTACTTACATCCAGCGCTTTAATATAAAAACCCCCAAAGTTAACACTGTTTTCGCTCAACACTAGTGAGTTTACCTTTCCATTCATATATAGACAAGTGAACAAACACTGTGAATTAATTAACCGAGAATTAAGAGACGTAAAATCTAGTGTAATGAAATGGTTATTGTCCTTGACATACGAGGAGACTGAAAACATTCTTTATATCCCTTTTTAAACAGACACAAGAAATGAATATAAATATATTTTTATGGTTAATTTACAAACCTGTTACGCCATCGCTACACACCACAATTACTAACTAAGAGTTCCAGTACCACGATGCGGTAGGTGTTGAAAGTATTACGCCATCGCTACACAACACAATCGATGACTAAGAAGAGTACCGAGTTCCCAGTCCCAAGTTGCGGCAGGTGTTCAAGCATGCGAGTCAGCGATTTCCACAACAGGAGCACAAATTTAGTGGCAAAGTTCGGTGGTCCGACTCCTCCGTTCCCACATTGCCCACGTATAAGTACATGGACGAAACAACGAAAAAGCAGTGTTAACCTAACATCGATAGCATTCACTATGCTATTAGTTTTAGTTTAGGTTTAGTGTGAGAGTTAGCCTAACATCGGCGACACTCTGACAATGTAGGTTTAGTGTGAGAGTAAGGCTAACATCGGCGAGAATCTCGTAGTTTTAGATTAATTTTGTAATTTTATTTAATAAATGAATTTAAAGTAATTTAGTTTTTTTGCATCCTCCGGCTCTGACCTTCGTAACTAACCTATTATTTATTTATTTTTTCGAACTGACTACGCTATTGACCTAGCAAGGTCTTAACAGCTTCACCGGACTAGACAAACCTTTCAGTTCCTACTCAAATATGATAACCGTGTGTATTTTTGTGTGATTTAGCTATTAAATTTGTGTAAAATTAACAGTTTCATATATTTTAAAGTTTATTATTCTCATTTGTCTCATAAGTAAGTAAGCCACTTACGGCACTAACGAGAAATACATTTTGTAATGAATTTTTGGTCGATTACCCGTGACACAGGATCCAGTTCCTAGTGTGGGAATCTACAGTTGATTTTTATGCCAAAAAAATCATTTTTGTTAAATAAAGACTTTTTGAATATTATTTTAAAATATTTTCACCTTCTACGTACAGTAGTCGCGAGTTAAAGTTAGCGTTAGCCCAAAGTAATTATTCCTTGCGGGCGAAGTCGTGGGTAGAAGCTAGTATATAAATAACGCGTAAACTATGTATTTATACATTGTAATTTATATATTCTGCGACGTCACGAACAAACGGTTATGACTGAATTTTATCCAATAACTAAAATATTGCTTCTACGTGAACCTTCACAGACTTTCATTAGATTTTTTTCTATAAAAAGCGTAAGTACTCGTTTGATGTTTGCTAAAGAAAATACGTGATGTAATTTATTTATTGCTATAAAAAAATTATATTAATAAATTGCTTGGTAATGTTTACAAGTGAACGTTTAATCGTAAGCTCGTTTAGTTAACTTTTATTTGGGTTTTTACTTCTATACTTCACGCTATATAGTTAATAGTGCAAGATTATATGTTAAATTAACGACATTAAAGAATGTAACAACTTTGTCTGTCCGTTAGTGTGCTTATGACTCAGAATCCACTGAACTAATTTACATAATTTTTAAGTAACAACTTATTTAGGCGCGTTGAGTGGTATTTTTGTCCGGACATAAATATGTGATTTCATGCCAGCGACATACCAAGCGTGATCGACCGTTTTGTGCTTGCGTGTCTTGCGTCAAACTAGCGACGCGTATTATAGGGGCCCGTGTATATGTAATATTGACATTTTGCAGCTAATCATATGTTTGATTGTTTAATATACTGTATAAAAATGTATATAATTATTGCACCGAGTGCCAATAGATGTGAAAATCATGTTAGTGTTAATAATTACAATATACAAAATCTGAAATTTATATATTCACGCTACGAATGTGAAATATCAAAAGAGAACACATTTATTTCATTGATTTAAGTTTTCACTTTAGTCGGCAGTCCTTATGACTGCCTCGACTTTTTTTTAAATAATAGATACACTCTCTGGCTAGGTTTTAATATATGTTTTGTTACATACATGAATGAAGTTAGTAGTTTGACAGTAAATTAAACATGATATGGAATATCTTCAAGAACATTTTGCTCTTATGCATCATCAAACCATATCATATGTACTATTTTTAATAGTACATCACAGTAACTGCTGTTACGTAAAAATGTTATATGTTGATTTAAGGACGCGCTCTCAATTTTTTGCGGTTCGATTTTGCCATCAAGTCCTACTAGACGTGTACAGCTTACGCACACAGACACGACAACTTATAATCAGGGGAATTATAGTTCACATGAAACAACTTTGATACTGTTATAAATATGTATACGTAATAGACAGAAACATCAAATTTGTGTTCAGATGTTTAGGCCCCTTAGTGCCCGATCAAGGTATAATTTCTCAACGTTCTCATGAGGAGTAGTATTGTGGTAACTGGATCATAGTCTAGATAATAACTAGACACATCGAGTTTGTGCTTAGATGTTTAGTCTCCCAGTGTAGGAGTAAGACTTCAATTATTTAAAGTTTGGTGAAGACAGTATTTATAATAACTGATTTATAGATAATAGCTAGAAACATCGAGTTTGCACTCAAAAGTTTAGTGTCACAGTGTCGGGTCAATGTTTCTTATCTTAAAGACCAGGTGAGCAGCTATATCGTGATAAAAGAATTCTAATATTCGTAATAGCTAAAAACATAAAGTTAGCGCTCAGAGGTTGAGTCTTGTCGAATCAGATGAGAGTATGATTTCTCATAGATCAAGTGAGTAGCTGTACTGTGATAACAGAATTTTAGTACTGATAATCGCTAGAAACATCAACTTTGCGATCAGAGGTCTAGTCTCATAGAGCCAGATCAACGTTTCATTTTATGGGTCAAATAAGTAGCTGTATCATGATAACTGAACTTCAGTATTCATTGTAGCTACAAACGTCAGGTTTGGGTTCAGATGTTTATTCTCACAGTATCGGAAGAAAGTTTAATTTCTCATAGGCTAGACCTTTGTTGTGATAATAAAATTTTTGTATAGTATAGAGTAGCTAGAAATATAGAGTTAACGCTGAAAAGTGTCGTAGTTGTGTGATTAATGTTTAATTCCTCGTGGGATAGGTGAGTAACTGTATCATGATAACTGAATTTTAGTACATACATAGATATTAGCTATAAACATTGAGTATGCGCTCAGAGATTTAGATAGGAGAATTTTTAAATTAGCGTTTGCTTCTGAATCAAAAATAATTCTGTAAACAACATACTGCAAAACACCTGAATTGTTAGTGATAACACCTGCAGCACAACGGGCAGCATATGATGGTCTTCGTGTAAAACGGACCCTAATTCCACCGACAAACTTTGCATCTCTAGTTTTGATACTTTACACCAAATAATTTGTTTCATTATAAACAAGACTTGAGAGATCATGTTCTGATAAACGATAAGTGTTATACTCGACCCTTTTGAAAGATTACATTTGTTTGTAAATGCTGCAGCGTGTTTTCACTGGATGCTTTAATAACGTCAGTGCGCTTAGAGTGCTATTCTAAAATCACTAGAATGTGACTCTAGGAACTATATATGATATTATTGTATACTAGTTGACCCATGCAACTTCGCCTGCACCAAATCGGTTATTACAGGTTTCAATTATCTTTTTAAATGCAAATAATCTTAACCCTAGAAAGATAACCTACGTCGCTGAGGCGCCTGCGCTGGAAATATAATGCTGTATTTTTTATCCTTCGCGTGTTTTTCCACGTCCTTCTCAGTCAACTCAGTCGTCGGTTTGCCCTTTCACGTGACGACTGTTTCCATGCTGTAAGTACTATAGTTTTATTTATATGACGAGTCTGTGCGCTCACGAGGCGTATGGTTATCTTTTGTGACCCTTTTGAGTTAATTAATATTGCAGTTGTAACGATTCAAAGCCTATTTGTAAATGTTTTTTATTCGTTTTTAGGAACGATATCATTACATAGTATAAAACAAAGTCCCCTACCGCGTCTGTCTGTTCGCGATAAACTCAAAAACTACTGAACGGATTTGTATGCGGTTTTCACCAGTGGATAAAGTGGTTCTTGAGGAAGGTTTTAGTATATCATTTGTCAAGGATTTTTGTATAACCAGGGCGAGACAACGTCTGCCGTACCCGCTAGTATTATATATGTATTACAGCACATAGGAGACCGTTGGTCGAAAATGAAATTTGCGCTTTATGCGTTGTATAGCTATGGTATCATACAAACCGATGCCCGTCAAGATGGTTTGTTTATTATCATCGTGTGATGAGGAAGGTGTCCTAAATCCAGTAACTGGTAAGCTAAAAATAATTATGTATTATAATCTAGTCAAAGGAGACGTGGACATTTTCGGCAAAATGTGCTTTTCGATGTCGTATTTAAGGTAAACGAATATGTGGCCAATGACTATGTTTTATGGCATAAGGAATATAAGTTTTGTCAACTCTTATGTGACACATTACCACAATGTCATGTCAAAACATGAAAAGCCTTTGAATAGAAGAGGATACATGAATAAACTCAGTACACAACTAGCTACGCCGTGAATAACAGAGAAACTAGGGACTTCTACTTTGCCGAGACATGTTTTGAGTATCTTCGAAAATATTGTTCCAGAACGCTCTGCACAGGGTCGTACAAAACAAGAAGAGGAACCATCACGGCATCGGTTATAAAGAAGACGTTACTGTACGTCTAAAAGTAAAATAATGTCAACCTGTACTAATCGCAAAGAACTTTTTGCGGCGGCAAAAATTACGTTTGCCATGAGTACATTTTTAATGATTTTTTATGACAGATATTTTTTAGGCTTATTATATTATAGTCAAACATCTTAAAAGAAAATACTCTTATTTTTATAAGATTAGATTTCATTTTTTATAAGTGATTTTGTTCCTGAAGCATAAGGCTGTCGATGTTCGTTATTTTTTCGTAGAGGTCTACTCATTTGGTTTTAAATTATTTGAAATAAACAAATTAAAGTAATAATTTATTTTATTTTCATAGTTTTAAATATATTTTTTAACATAATAACATAAATTATAAATATTTTTAGTTAATCAATTAAAAACACGTATTATAAAAGAGTGCGCCTTTGAAGCGTATGGTTATCTTTAACGTATGTCGTGGTATGGTTATCTTTCTAGGGTTAAAAAACCTAAAACCCGATTACAGCGACAGCACTTCCAATTGTGAATCCAAACTATCCAGGGACTCACTCAAACATATACCCAGTTGGTATATGAGAAATCTTTTAAAATAAGCCTAGAACCCGTTCGCAGCATTACCTAGAGCGTCCAATGATGTTCACAACTAACTTACATATATTGCCGATAAATGTCTTCCCAGCACCCCTTGTAACTTCATCACTTAACATACCTGCTGTAAAAATTAAACTTTATCTACATTAAATTTCCATTTTGTTTCAGTTGTTTGTTTTATAAGTATTTGTAAAGTATACGTGAAATCTGCATTCAATCTTAATTTTGTCAAATTTATTTTACTTTTGACATATAAACCACCTTTTTCACTGAGATACTGAACTTGGGATAATATACCTTTCTAACAGTGAATTTTTGAAATCGGATCAGTAGTACCAAGCATTCCACGAAAACAAAACTTTACCTCTCTTTATAATATTAGTATAAATACAGCATAGTATGGTAGCTGCAAACACCTCAACTGATCATTTTAATCGTATATTCACAAACCTGAACCCAACTACTTCAAGACTCAACAATATTTAGAAAACTAATGTTATCAAATATCGAAACAAAACACGTACTGATAGAACTCCAATTGTAAATTGTAAAGTACTATATGTGTGTTCCACCAGCCTGCACTTTAGCACCAATTCCGCCCTCAGTTTAGTGTGGTTAAACCACAGGTACGATTGTGTTAAAAAGGACTCTACAATAAATATTTAAATATAAAATAAACCATGTTAGAAAAGCTTTAACATAAAAATACATCTTGATGATCTACGCGATATATTTTTCTTCAATGTTTTCTTCTGACGTCATCACGTAAAATTATCGTCCGTATTTTAAACTATATCAAGTAGTAATCATGATTCTTCATCAAACGTAACAGTTTCCTCATAATACCACGACCACCAATGAACTGTGAATATTCAGAAATACACATTAGAATAGGTACGTCCCTTTTCATCCAAAACCAAACCTTTACGGCTATTTTTCTATATTAATTTTCTCCGTTTGCACGCACTGATTTCTACAACTAAGTTCGAATTAAATTTGAAAAATTCTCTGTGCATCCACCAAAAACGAATGTAGCTTTATGTGTCTCTTATGTTGTAATAGTCAAAAAATATGTTATGTATTATGAAAAGATAAACCAGATCGAGTTTCTTGCCGGTTCTTCTCGATGACTCGGTTGTTTTCCGAACCGATGGTAGTTTTGACGTTCATAAGCGCCTTCTCAGGGCCTAAATTGAATAAAGGGTATTTTGATTTGATTTTAATAATAAAAATTAAATCCATTATCAAGGTAATCTTTAAATGCAGAAAATATATTACAAAACATCTAACCGTGTATCCCGCACAGTGGTAGCAGTTATGGACCAGTTTTCTTTATATCCCACAGCGCCAAAGAAGGTAAATATTTTCGCGTGTATTTATATAATATATATCTATATGGCAATATGTATGTTTATAAATGTAGCTTAAACCGCATAACGTACAGAAATTGGCAATAAAAAAATGTGAAATTTTATTATAATTTTTTATATAGATATCCACGCCTGTTCTCTATGTAATATAGCGTTATGTAAAACCTCTCTAAAAAGTACTAGAAACGCATTAACATAACATCGCGACGTTAAGTAAGCGATGTTATCTGTTTCCCTTCATTGTAACCGCATCTTATAAACACCCCTAAAAGTGGCCCTACTTATTGTACTCGATTAGAATTCGAAGTTACTTGAAGCATGAAAACAATTTTAAATGCATTTTGAACACTAACTATTGAAGAATATTATATAGTACACAGAATATATCATATCAGTCATGGATTAAAAAAATTGGTTGTCGGAGAAGTCGATTTACGGAGGATCATTTTACGTGATAACGACTCGGAATGGAAACCGATGGAGTGGAAGAGAGATAGGTGTAAAGATAGGTGTAGGTAAATCGAACGCTTAGGCCGATTGCGCCTCTCCATCGCTTGTTCCGCGCTCTCGCTTGCACACTCGGCTCAGGCTGAACGTTATAATGAGTCATGCTTTTTCGTGCGTACAGCCAGCGTTCATTGATACATAAGACGTTATCACGTCAAAAAGTCGAAACATTTATAAGAACTGCCGACAGAACTGAAAACTCAAAGCAATGAAATGACTGTGTTCTTTTTTGAATTTTTAATAAAAACATTATATAATAAAAGCCGGAATTGTTTAATTCTCATAATTTCTAAATTAAAAATATTAATATTAGTCTGGTTTTCACATCAATTGGCTCTCCAAGCAATAATTGTATACATTTTTGTACAGTTTATTAATTAATCAAACATATGATGAGTTCTAAAAGCTCAATACAAAATATCAATATTATACATGTACACAGGACGTTAGACCACGCGTCGCTAGTCTGACGCAAGTGCAATACGTCACGAACATATCCAGTTCATCAGTGACGCAAACCCATAAGATTTTTCTTACTAAAAGAAGCCCAATGCGTCTAAAGAAGTTATCACTCCAAAATATATAGAGCTTGAATGAAATAATAGTGAGCGCAGTAAAATTATATGCGAGAGAAACCGCACGTTACAGTTTGGCCCAAACTTTTCTGAAAAACAAACAAATAACTGCCCAGTACGTACTAACCATTCCCATTATAACCGTCATTATAGTGGACAATAGGTCTATAGCTGTAATTAAAAAATAAATAAAATAAGGCTTAGTCTGACGGACTTTTTTGCCGGCTCTCCTGAATGACTAGGATTTCTTCCGAACCTGTGTTAATATTTTAATATTAACAAGCGCTTTCTCAATGCTAAAATTCAATAAAATGTTTTCTTTTTAATATTTTCAAGCTTGCATTACAAATGATACTATATTTATACGGACGATTTTGAAAAACTGATTATGTTAAAAACTAATAAGTTTTTAAGTAATAAATATGACGAACAGAAGAAATTTCGAGTATCCATAGGATGATAATGTGTTTTTGGGTATTCTCGATATTTGTACGTGTTATACTGTCGAGAACAAACAATAAGGGCGAGAGAGGGGAGGATAAAGAGATTAGGGCCGACACAACGTGTCGAAATGAATCATTGCCGAGCAGATAAACTCGCGAGGTCGAGTCGGAGCGCCGACTCATCCAGTTTTATGGTACGAACATCTTCGCACCATCCTATATATCTGCACTGATAATAAAAGGAATCTATAGAACAGTTTGTTTATCCTATTAACCAAATTATCAACTAAACGCCTTCAGATGAGCCCGCATATACCGTCTATCTAGATTTAAAAGGTAATTTTGATACATATAGCATATATATTTATTATACCGTTTTTGTATTTTATAACAAATAATGTGAATTAATTAATATACGTTATAAGTAAAAAATAAAAATATTTATTGCCAAAGAACTTATTCTAGACATACATATTGAAAAAACAAGGTTTTTTTTCTTCTTCCTTTTTTTTTTTTTTTTTTATATAATTTTTTTTTTTTTTTTTTTTTTTTTTTTTTTTTTTTATTATATTAATTTTTTTTTTAAAAAAGGATTTTTTTTTTTTTTTTTTAACCATTTCTGAAAGTTCATATAGATCATTTTCGAAAAATAAGGCCTTAAACAAGTTTCACTTCTTACGTGTGTACACTAGTACACGCACACATTTTTTTTTATAAATATGCAGATTAATATTGTATTGCAAGTGTCCAAACGACTTAACTTGTTCTATCCCTACTATTATAAATTATAGTGAGGTGAGCGAGTATGTCATAACCAGTCAAGTTAAAAATATCCCGCTCAACATTTTTTACCGTATATATTGTAAGTTTTAGCCTCAATTTTACCTCACATTACGCCATGATATGACTTTAGATAAATACATCTACTGGTACTTGATGACAAATTTCAACAGGATACTAGCTACTCAGGCAGGTGTTATTAGATAACTTATCAGTTTGTCATTTCATTACGGCATATTCTCCTTCAAAAGCTTATCCTTATTCTAGGATTCAAATCTACGTTACTCGATGAGGATTCCGAATACTCAACCATTTCGCCAACCCCGTATCATTAATCAATCTACTAGAATATAATATATTAATAAAAAGGATGAATGCACGCATGCCTTCGCCCAAAGACGTGACCTAATTTAGACGAAACAAAGCGATTCCGGTTCGACAAATTCACTTTTTCTGTCTCAAAATAACTTTTTACCCAACACATGTATGTAATAATGTATTTCACGTGCGCAAAAACCATGTTTGTATTTTCACAATCGAAACCACCGAGTGACGTTGATGATTTTGTAGGAAACGCTTCACATCTGTTTGGATATCTTTGTTTTACAACAGCAAAAGGAAGTTTGTCGTTCCAATTTCGGCTTCGAGTTACATTCGGGTTGAGTTTGAAACGATTTTAAACTTTAACACACGATTTTAAGGTGCTCCTCGATAGTAAACGTATGTTTGTGAAGCGAGATGCGATAAGGGCCCTCAGTTTCAATCATTGCTGAAATAAAATTTGGCAGATCTAATTCCGTAGCTTTGTTTTTAAGGTTTCCACTTGGATTTACTAAAGCAATATATTTATTCCTTTGTTCTGTCAATAAACCAACAATAGGTATAGTCTGGAATAACAAACAACCTTGAATAGATTTCTAGACTAAATACTGATACCTATACTAAACAAAACAGTATATCGGAATATAATTCTTGCATGCTGCTTTGTTTGAATTTCTTAATTATTAAATTACTCTCCCCTCGCCCTGACTTCGCACGAGTGGAATCTACTAAAATCATAGAGGTCCAAACGATTTACCCAAGATCTATCCACGCCATTTTATAAAATTTGAACATTATGAGTTTATCAAAGTCAAAGAATATTCGCGAGTATCATCACATAAACAGCTTGTTTTTTATTGCACGTATTTTTAATTTCGCGATATCATAGATATTTATTAAAATAATATACTACAAACTTTGATCTACATTAAATGCTCAATGTAACTAACATGTTTAATTGAATAAGCTTCCGACAATATTATTCTAAACAGATTTGAAACTAATAGATATAATTTTATAATTATGACACTATGACAAGTATGATGACTTGTTTAGTATACTTTCTAACCGACATTTTGTATGACATTCGCTTCACTCGCCGCTTCAAATGGTCATAACTTATAGATAGCGTATAACTATATAGCTTATAGATAGCGTATAACTATATAGCTTATAGATAGCGTATAATCTTGATCAATAAATAGATTATGAAACGTAATAAAAATCTGACTGGTATTTTCGGAGATTAACAGGAGCAAAATAACAATCTGTTAAAGTTTATAATATTAGTGTAAATCATTACGTTTCAGTATACAATGCGAAGTTATTATACTTACGATGGATTAATATTTTGCGAAGGACTCACAATTGTCGAGGGTACATTAACTGTTATGTATTATTTTCAGCTGCTATTTCGTTCAAAACATTATACTTGAGTTTATTTATTTATTTTCAACATACTTTTACTAACTTTATTTGGTACAATACATTGACGTCTAAGAAATAATTATATATTTTTTCGTTACCATTATAGTACTCATGTCAAAGATTTGTGGGTTAGAAATTTGGGCTTAATATTTCGATAAAACTGATTTATATAATAAGCTAAGATAGTTACTATTCATAACCAGATTTTCTTAAATAAAACTAGCCACTAAATACAAATTGCCGGGTGGTAAAACCTTAGGTGTAGCACCCAAAATATTGGTACAATTATATTTGCATACCTAGTAACCAAGCAGGGCGGTAGGGCGTCTATACCAGACCAGATGATACCCCCACACACTTTTATTTTTATGCTTTATAGCGATATGTTCTAAATAGTAAACAAACTAAACCTTTTTTTTTTTTTAACGTGGAGAGAAAATCCATCACGGACTGTCAGTCCCCCGGGGGAGGGCCTGAGCTGAGTCGACCGCTACCTGCGTGCTATGACGCAGCTGCCGGTGCCTTTCGGCGACTTTAACCGACTAAAACTCCACGACAACCTACGCCACACTATGGAGGTGTCACGGGGTGCGTGAGCAGGCTCCTCAACACCCTCCGGCGGCAGGCGTTTCCCACGCCACACCCGACTGAGGCAGCCCGGTTGCAAGACTGCCTCCCAGCCCGCCGAACCCGTGCAATGGGAAGTCAGGGGCCCCCGCCCCTTCCCCCTGGGTTCAGCCGGCAGCGGAGAGAAAACCGCTTCGCCGCCGCCCCCATACTGATTTTTTATCGAGGTTTACTCCTCCTCCAACTCAGCCACCCTGAAGTCGCCTCCGGCCTACGCTAGCCTAAACATCCCCCCCCCCCCCCATCCCTCGCTCATAACCCTACTCTGCCTATCTCAAACCCTACGCCTTCCAACCCCCTGGCCTTGCCTACCCACTAAGTAGGTAGGCAAGCCAGAGGTTACCTAACCAACTTCCCTTCCCGTTCCCCCACCCTACAATCCCTATCCCTACCAAACCTCCTACCTACACAGACCCTTACGCGGTAAGTAGGCAAGCCAGAAGTTTCCTAACCTTCTCTCCCCCATTCCTACGTGGCCTACATGGGAGGTTTTCTCAAGGTGGCCGGTCCAGCCCCAGTTCCAGTCCAGCTCCAGTTCCAGCCCGGCCCCAGGTCCGGTGAAGAAAAGAGCGAGAAAAAAAAAGACGCTGGCAGCGCGGGAAGCAGAAAACAAAGTAAACCTAGTCCAACTACCGGGACCAAACAACAACTGCTTAGCGACAGATTTTCAACTTTTTTTTATATCATAGGAGGCAAACGAACAGGCGGACACCTGATGTTAAGTGATCACCACCGTCCATAGACAATAGCAACACCAGGGGAGTCGCAATTGCGTTGCCAGCCTGTGTATTGGGGAGGGGTAGGGAATGAAAAGGCGAGAAGGAGGTGGGCCTTCGGCGCTCTCACTGACCGAACGAAACGCAACAATGCAAGCACTGTTACTTCACGTCGTTGTTCTGTGGGTCGGGTGGTACTACCCCGGGCGAGCCGACCCATTCATGCTGAAACTAGTAATAGCTACAGTGTGGCTCTACCACCTTCAAACTTCAACTTGGGGTGGTAGGTAGTCAAGCTGACTTAGAAAAACCCTCGCCACCATTCCATGGTTTCATCGCGATGATTTCCCAGAGCTCCAACTCTGTTGCTAGGATTCGAACCTACGACTATCGATACAGTATCTAAACACGCTATCAAATAAGCTAATATCGCTTCAAAATTATATACCCGTCTTTTGATGTTTTACATTTCAAAATCAACAAGTATATAACCATCTATGAAGGGGCTTGCAGGCCGGCATGACAGCAACGACAGGCAATGGATTATACATATCACGATGGTCACCGTCATTTTTAGATTTCACTGTATTCATCAGATACAGGAATTTTGTCGTACACGGAAGAGATTTGTATTCTAGATGAGATCTAGACTTCAACTTGGGACCACAATAATCAAATCGTTTTCCCTATCAGGTGCAAACGTTGACACAATTAAAAAGTGCCGCCAGAAATGGAAACTCAACACAATAGAATAACTGTGTTTTGATTTATTAATTAATTATAGTATGAATTATTTTAATTTCCTAATTTGTAAATTGAAATTATTAACATTAGTCTGGTTTTCACATGTATTAGCACCCCGAGCGATAACTATATACATTTTTATACAGTTTTACAAGAAGATTAGATATAGCTTATAAGAAGTTTTCGTTTCAAAAAAAGCCACCCTTATAATCTATTACTGAACCGGTGAAATAGAGACATCTCCGTTTAAAGGGGTGTAATGAGAACTTGTTTTATTGCTAGAAGTTGTATACCCTTAGGGTGTAAGACGTATTGTGACATATTTGTTACTACTTGTGGAAATAACTCTCCACGGTGTTACGTTCATTGCCTGCGAATTTATTGGTATATGTAGGTAACAGAAAGCTATTTAATAATTTTAGTTTCTTCAAGGTCCCAAACCACATTATCGACGCGCCGGACAGTAAATTCAAGTGGTATTTTAACCAGGTTTTACTGTTAAACGTTTATTGTAGGATGGATCATTAAGCAGACTATAGTGATCTCTAGAAGTTATCGTGTAATAATAAACGACTGTAAATCTTATTTACTTCTACTATTTTAATAAAAAAGTGAAGGCGGTCACAAGGACTGCCGACAGAAATGAAAACTCAAAATAATGAAATAAATATGGTCTCTTTTGAATTCTCATATTAATTACAGCGTGAATGACAATATTTAGATTTCACAATATGTTTAATGAATTTGAACTTATTAAAATTAGTGGTATGGTTTTCATATCTATTGGCACTCGAAACAATAATTATATACATTATTATAAAGTCCATTAATCAATCAAACGAATGAAGAGCGTAGTCCGGTGAGGCTGTTAAGAGCTTGCTAGGTAAATAGCGTAGTCAGTTCGAGAAAAAAAGTAGGATGAGCTGCAAAATATCAATATTACATGTACACAGGCCCCTATAGTCCCCTAGACGTCGCTAGTCTCAGGCTAGCCGCGCAAGCGCAATACGGCCGTACATGCTTACAGAGCATGTCATGACGCGAAATTATAAATTTATTTCCTGCCAAAAATACAACTAAAGAAGTTGTCATTAAAAAAATTAATAAAATTTATCTCAGTACTTTCTTGATGACTGAGGCATTTTCGCGAACCAATGGTAGTGTTTTGAGGTCCATGAGTGCGTTCTTATACCCTAAATTGATATTTTTGTTTTAATTTTGAGCGCAAAACATAATAGTTTTGAAACGTTTGTAGGGTATAAAAAAACGTAAACTAGTTAACGTGATCCAAATTCACATGATTCTAAGCTTTTTTAAATTTAATCAAATATCGGTTTGTTAATACAACTTCTGTTTATTATTAGATTATCTTTTTACGAGACATCTCTATATGACTATATAAAATTGTTATTCTGATACAAAAATATTACTTAACGGAATGTTGTGAAATTTTACAATAATATAGATTACTAGCGGCCCGGCGGACGTTATCCTGCCTTGATAATAAAATAAAATCCTAAAATTCAACCGCAGTGCCATCTACCGGATCCTATTGTGAATCTAAACCATTCTGGAATCCACTTGAACACTCACACAATTTTATTAAAATCTGTCCAGACGTTTAGAAGGATTTCAGTCACATACACACGGACAGAAGATTTGCATAAGCATATGAGAATATATCAAATCAAATCAAAAATACTTTATTAAGTTTAGGCCCTAATAAGGCGCTTATGAACGTCAAAATTACCACCGGTTTGGACAAACAACCCAGTCATCGCTATAACACATATGCTATAATTTATAACCATATTGTTGAATTTCCTCAAATAAGTAACAACCAGGTATGTTGGAAAAAATCCTGCAACTTGACAGCTATCTCGGCATACCCTGTATAAACTATTATATTTACATAAAATACAACAATGTATGCTGTAATCATTTATAAGGATACAAATGGAAAGAGAATTGCGGGCAGCTACTAGTATGCCACAATATCAAACTAGTCCAGGCTAGAACATTGTGACGCGTCCAAAACGCGGTCGTCAGCGATGTGTACCAGACTGAGACGATTCGATTTGATCCAATAAGTTATATAGTTAGTTAGGGTAGAAAGTCACTTACTTATCCTTAAAACATTACGTCGTCGCCTTAGTAGGGTATGCAATTATGTTTGTTTGCACATAAGATAGGAAAATAACAGGCACTGTGGGTAGATTGAAAATCATAAATCTATACATATAATAAGAATGTAAATTTAAAGTGTCTCTACTTTTTAGAATTTTGTAAAAATAATTGTTGCAGGTGTCTTGGTATAAGTAATAAAATACATTTCAATCATTTTTAGAAATGTCTGTCTGTCTGTTTGTTTGAAGTCGCATCACTGCTAAAGTACTGCGTTCACGATAAAACCTCACCAATCGGGTTGATCTATCGTAAGTTATTGTAATATTAATGACGACGCGACTTAAGTACGAGAGAAAAGTAAATACGTAAATGGACTTAATACATTCAAATGAGTTTATTAGTCACTGTTTTTTTACATTAGGTTCCACGCGCACGGAATAGCGGGCACAGCTAGTATATTTTAAAATGCAAAAAATTGTTTATTTCCTATATGTTTGAACACGCTAATTTCTCAAACTAAAAGGTACACTTGAAAAAAATGTATTTTATGTGTAGCTTGCTTTTTGAGGCAAATTATAGGTTATGTAACATAATGTAGGTCAGAATATACGGTAAGGAGGAATGTAATAATAGTAGGGAAGGAGATGTGCCGCGGTATTTGCAGTCGAGGATGGATTGGAACGAGTACCGATCATTGCCGAGAAAGGTCGAAATGTGAATGCCTATAACAGCGAGGTAATATACCGTATAAGTGTCGTGTGGTCGTCACCCTAGGCAAAACTTTTCCTTAAAATGAAGTTTATTTAAACTTAACTCTTAATACGTTGATAGTATTTCATTTTTTAAATAAATGAAACGCAAATGATATACTAACTACCTTGGGATAGCTTAGTATCTAACAATATATACCAAATAATATAATGAACTTTCAGGTCACGTATAAAAGTTCTATCAGCTTTAGTAATCCAAGTGATAAAATATAATATGATTATGTATCATTTTCTGACTTACGACCAATAATGCACGTGCGAAAGAGATGAATGTACTGTGAGAAACCATAATATAAGCGTCCCTAACGCCATAAAACTTCGGTTTATAGCATTAAGGGCATAATAAAGAGATACATATATCGTCTTAACATAGTGATATTTATTTTGGAAAGTCGATGGTTCACACTCAGGCGGGGGACGCGAGAGGGCGCCTGTCACACCGTAGTGTAACGATACGTTGTATTCTGAACACAATATTCCAAATTATTTTGCTATTGTCTTTTATGTTTTCATTCTTTATGTAATTTTATGTTAATTTATTACTTACTTTTCATTGAACTGATAGGCCGTGTGCTAAGTCCCCACCCAGAGATCACTATTATAATAAGCGTAATTGTCAGTTCTGTATGTTATCTTTATATGTTTGGTATATCAGATGTTTAGTTACTTTAAAAGGAACAATAATTAGTTTACATTGAAATAATCGTGCGTGAAACATCGGCCTTCATATTTATGTATTTGATATCTCTAAACATTTATATTGTATTTCTTGTTCTTTACTAATTATTTCATGTGCTTTTTATACATCTTATTTTTATATCCAGTATTAATCAGTAATTAATAATCACAAATATATTTTCTATTCAGAATGAAACAAAATTAATTCTTATAACTCTTATAAATTTATATAACACACTCATACTCTCACTTAGCTCTCATTGACAATTTACCAATCGTTTCGCTATGTCGTCACATCATCACGCTTGTAATCTGTAAACGATAGTAGTCGGCAGTCGTTTTACATCTCCGAATCATTATAAAATTCATTTGGCATATCGTCTGCTTTATTATCTTATCAAGTTCCACGCCCACATTCACTTTAATCTTGTGATTTTCTTGTCTATGTCTTCAGCGTTCGTTCTCTTCTGGATTATCACACCATCCGCGAGGTAAATGCCATTTTTGGTAAACATACTTATGCAGGCCCGATGATACAACTTTATGCAACCTTAATATTAATTATTTAGTAAGCGTTCATGTTTCGGCACTAATTATGATTACAAGATATTAGTTTTCTAATACTATGGCAAGTTCGATTTGAAGAAATTGCTTGTCTAGTTTATTCAAGGTATTCCAACCTAATTATTATAAATTGGCCCGGAGATTTCCTATACCTGAGGTTCTATTCAAAATAATAAATTACAAATATTAATTCTACCTAAAATGACGCCAATTCAAGAACAAACATCTTAAGATAAACTCTACAATGTGAATGTAAGTAGTATGCGTGTCGGTGTAACAGAAGCTCGTGTCAAGGGGAACTCGTCGTGAGCATTACCGTTTGCAAAACGCAGCGATTTCTCGGCACACCCCCAAACGTATCCATCCAATCGATATAATATTACATTCTATACTGGTCTCTGAAAGGGGCTTCGCTTTATACGTCTGCGAATATATTGAAAGTTGTACGGTAACCAAGAGATATTAATGAACCACGTTCTGAATTGAGCGTTCCCAGCAATCATATTGTTCCATTCAACTGCACAATCAGAGCCACTTTAATCTTGAATAATATATTTTAACTAGTGCATACGACTTCGTTCTTAAGCGTTTGCTATTGCTAGTTGTATTTTACTGGAGTGATAACTGTTTCAGATTAAAATTCAAAAGAGAATACAGTTAGTGCATCGGTTTGAGGTATTTTTTCTCGGCAGTCTTTACGACTGCCTCGACTTTTCTTTATCTTTATTTATTTTGTTGTTTAACGTTTACAAGCATTTTACGAAATTCAAGTTGAGGTATCTTTACTTCAAGTTAATGACGTCATAACTGCTTAGCTGCTATAAAAAAGGATAATGATAACCAACCTCTATAACAATTTGAAATGTCTTCTATCTATCAGTAAAAGCGTCATCAATCAATAAAAGATTAACAATTCAATCTTATCATTACATAGTATAAAACAAAGTCCCCTACCGCGTCTGTCTGTCTGTCTGTTCGCGATAAACTCAAAAACTACTGAACGGATTTTCAAGCGGTTTTCACCAGTGGATAAAGTGATTCACGAGGAACGTTTTGGTGTATAATTTGTCAAGGATTTTGTTATAATCTGGGCGGGACAACGTCTGCTGGGCCCGCTAGTTTATATATAAATTATACAACTGTAATTCATAACTGAAAACTCATCATTACAATTTTGTCTATACAATACTTCAGACTAAAGCCATGTAAAAGAAACAGAACGACTTTCTTGTGTTTCGCGTACAGTTTTTAATGTAATTTGCAATTACAATGAGTACAATTATTTTTTCTATAAAAATATAGATCTAGAACAAATAATTCAATAACTTCTATAATTATAGAGTTGTTTCTAGTCCTAGTCCTAGTCCTAGTCTAGTCCTGCCCTCCGTGCCGCAATAGAGCCTTCGGTTACTCTAGATCTGAGCGCTCCACAAAAAATAAATATTTCACTACAACATATAACAATCCCATTTTCCACCATAATTTTTTAAACGACAATTTTTCATTTTAATCTAATTCAAAAAATATGATATAACCATCGAAATACTACTAAATCTATGCCCTAGTAATTTTAAATTAAAAACATCTATATCTTGAAGAATTAAGTGTAGGAACAGACTTTAAGAATATTTCCGATAACAATACATAGGTATTAAGGAGTAACTCTGTACCAAAGTGTTTTATTTATTACACCTTGTAGCTTAAAATTATCTAGACTAGTATCTAAATCTCTGCATGTTTAACATTTACGCACAAAAGTCAGTCATTCAGTTTAAAGTCGCGGATCCCTTGAACTTTGACTTATCGAGGTTATACCGTATTTTAAAAGCCGAAAACTCATCAAAGAAGTATAATTTATAGTCAAAGAGCTATAAGGTAAAATTTACCCCGTGAGTTAAGCTTTAAAGAAAATCCGTAATTCTATAGTTTAAGACACTTTTAAGAACTGAAACTTATTACACTTTGGACATTAGATCTTGTTTACTACTTTTCTAGACTTTTAGAATATCAGTTTCAATATTATAGAGTTTCTGAAGATAATTTCGTGCAGTTTTAGAAGTATTTTGTTTTTACAAAATTACTTTAAAGGTCACAATATATTCTTTCAGGTATATTTTTACGTAAGAAATTAAAAAAAAGGAAGGTAAATGTTATAAGTATTAAAAAATATATTTCTAGAAACTTTACGGTTATATCTTATCTTAAATATATAAAAATCCAGTATCATGATGTTTGCCCACGACGAACTCAAAACTACTCAACTGATATTCATGGAACGTTGGCATTTATATATAACTAGCTGTTACCCGCGGCTCCGCACGCGTTTTTTTTAAATGTATCAAAAAATTTAAAATTATGAGTACATGTTGTACATTATAGAGATGCTTTTTCAAAAACATTTGTAAGTACGACACGCACGCCATCTACTGTAACATGTAACGTGTACATTAGAAATGTAAATAATAACAGTGTATCGAATGAAATGGGATTTATCATCAGCACCATGCCTGGAACTTTAACCTACAAAATATCACCCTCAGTGCTCACTTAGACTATATAAGAAAGTAATTAAAGTTTTAAGCTATACATTATTGAACAATATGTGTTAAATTTTTTATTATATAGATCTAATATACCCGTTTTATCGATATAATTAAGTTAGTCTTATACGTTGCTATAATCACTGAGTTATGTAGACACAAGCGCGGTAAATAAATCAAAATGGCCGCCAAATTGACCAAAAAGATAATATAATTTTAATTACATACAAACATATGACTTTCAATTATGTATATTTATTCTTAAAGTCCAGTAAAGCACACGTCTCACTCGCTTGTTTATAATGAACAACATATTTTTAATAAATTTTACATGGACGAATGCACGGGTAACAGTTCAACAAATGAAATAGAATATGTTAACCGCTATAATTTCGCATATCTGCCAGTAAAATTCCCGTTAACATAGGTCCAGCCGTTTCGGACATAACCCGGAACAAACAAACAAAATATAAAAATATAAAATACCAACAGTATGAAAAAAATATTTTGTCCCTTGTAGCCAAATCCAATCACCAAAAAGTTGTTATTTTAATTTCAGATACACAGACTTTATTTTTATAATAGGTTACAAATAAAAAAATGGAAACAAAACAAACGTAGAATAAACATGTTGAATAGAAACACAAAATAAACCTTAAAAATATTTGCGATAGAAAGTTACCACGTTACCATGGCAACGTATATAATACTAACCCTAACACGCAGCGAAAGCAATCAAAACGAAAAAAAACCCGATTTTGAAATATTCTTCATTGGCGCTATACTACTATTGGTCTTAAAAACTTAAAAACTAAAACCGAAAGATTTTTTCAAATCGGACCAGTAGTTCTTGAGATTAGCGCGTTCAACCAAACAAACAAACAAACTCTTCAGCTTTATATATTAGTATAGATTTAGTATTACTTCTGAGATAAAATAATATATATTTCAATTAATGGCCTCGCTATTTTTAAATTCCAAATTAAATGATTGTCAACATCGATTATTGATATAATTGTAAGTTTCGTCCGTCTCGAACAGATGGCACCTTAAATTAGTTTGTCGACAGAAAACTGTGGGACCAACTGTTATAGATAACTCATAGATGGCGCTACGTTTTTATTTGAAATTCCTTTTTCAATAACTGAGCCACAGCAACGCTACGATCGTATCTTATAAATTAGTATAACACATTAATTATTTCTAATTAATAACATAAAAGATAAATAACAACAAAGCACGTTGGAAGACGCGCGTATAACTAGTGACATCTATAAACGAATAGTGAAAGATATTATTGCCCTTAACATAAAAGCATGAAATGGAAAATCGGTTTATCCGTGTTTTCGTTGTACATTATATAGAATGATAACACCTAAACAATAGCGTGTAATACAGTGTCAAGCCCATTGTGGGGGCTCCGGGATCGATTCCATTGTGTTGCGGTCGCTAACCGAGGTTTAACAGAAAAGGTCGACGCGCGGGTCACTTGACCTTTTTTCGACTTCTATAAATAAATCGAGTGGTCCAGTTAAAACCCTTTATTTATTTATTATCTATCCATATTGCTAGAATATTCGTTTACACAAAGCCACGTATAAACATACGCCACAGTTTATATACAACAGCTGACCCACTGGACACAAAGAGAAAACGAGTAAATAACTTTGTAAATATTTACTTGCAATATCCGTTCATACCAACACCTGTGTCTACTGTACCGACGACGACGCAATTTTTCGATTCATCCTTCGGGCCCTGGACGCTCCGACGCGGGATATTATGGGTTATAATTATAAAATGGCTATTAAAGATGAATTTGAATCCGCCATAAAGGCAGTATTCAGTTAAAAACCGATCTAAAATAGTTAAGTAAAATAATAACAATAGTTACTGAATAAATATATGTTTCTTTCTTTCTGACCTAGAAAAAGCCCTATATCATCATGCTATGGTTTTTTAAAGATATTTTCCTTCATATAAAGGTCTGGTTGGTTCATAGAAACGCGGTGTCCGAACAGGATAACTACTGAGCTACTAGCAATTATTTTGCTGTTGACAATTCATTGTTTTGCGTGACGAAAAATGGTGGGAGTAAACACTGTGTCGGGTAGAGTGGCAGCAGTGTCTCTTGCTTGGGGTATGGGAGAATAGTGAGATATATTCTTTTCAAGCTTTCTTTCTTTCTCGATGTCCATGATTGCGTGTACTGCGTTCAGGAAGCACGGCGTGCCGATCACTGAACACAATATATGTTTTACGACACATCCCCTTTTTTATATTTCTATTATAAATTGTAATATTTATAACATACATGCAACTGCGTAGGATTAATGCATTACTTACTACTACATAGCTAACTGTGCCCCGACTCCGTCCGCGTGGAACCTAATGTAAAAAAAAACAGTGACTAATAAAAACATTTGAATGTACTGAGTTCTTTACTTATATACATTTATCTCGTACTTAATTCGCATTTTGATAGAGTGAACCGATTTTAATGAAACCAAGACTAAATGTTACTCGAGGATATGCTTTATGATTTTTTTATATGATTACTTTTTGATTTTATGATTACTTTAGCAGTGATGCGTGTTCATACAAACAGATAGACAGACATTTCCAAAAATGATTGATATGTATTTTATTACTCATTCTAAGAAACATGTACCAATTTCTTTCAGAAAAATCTAGAAAGTACAGACACGTTAGATTTACATTTTTATTATATGTATAGTTATAGATATAGAGGACCGTTTTTTTTTTTATTTTTTATTTTTTTTTTTTTTTTTTTTTTTTTTTTTTGTCTTTAATTTTTTTTTTTTTTTTTACTTTTTTTTTTTTCTTTTCGTCATTTTTTCTTTTTTTGTGGTTTTATCTTGGTTTGGGCTTTTTTTTTTTTTCTGTGTTTCCTTTTTTTTTCAAATATTTTTTTTTTTTTTTTTTTTTTTTTTTTCTCTTTTTTTTTCCTTTTTTTTTTTTTTTTTTTTTTTTATAACCTCCCCCCCCCCTTTTTTTCCATTTTTTTTTTTTTTTTTTTTTAATTTTCCTTTTTCTCTCCCCTTCCCTAATAACCATCTCTATCCAGTATCTGTGCAAATTGATCTATCTGTTATTTCTTAGCAATGTACGGTCAGTTTCCGCTATAATGCAAATCTTGGTTGACGGAACGGGTCATAACATGTAAGGGGAGAAAAAATTGAAAATTATCACAGTAATAGAGTTAGGGAAATTGTGAAGGGGAAATGATTCTCACGGGATTTTACTATTTTCAAAGTCCGGTACCGTTAGTATATCAAACTATTAATATATTTAGTTCATCTAGGTACTTAAAAAATAAAAGGTTAATAAATTCTCTCATAGTGTGTTTTAGGGGAAAATTAATAGGTACTATTTTCATATACGAACCCTCAAATTAACACCCGCCCCTTCCTGAGGGATCTACTATCTTGACCCACTCAGCCCGCAGAAGGGGCCCCTTATGAGGAGCCAGCACCTGCCGGGTGAGCAGACGCAGTGCCGTAGGCAGTTCCTGCTCCCCCGCCAAATAGGTGTAAGGAGGCACCATGGGCTTTTAGTCCGTGCAAGTCGGACATATCCCACACTCAGCTGCCCAGCTAGGGTGGATATCCGTAGAGATTTCCCCATGTAAAAAAAATGGTTAGAAACCCTACATACAATAAACTTCTTTGAAATTCTTATAGGCATACTTCTTGTGTAACGAAAAGTGGTGGGTGTAAACACAGTGTCGGGTAGAGTGTTGAAAACACCGGTTCTCACAATGTGACATTGGTTCTTTGTTTTATTTATTTAATTGACATGTTTCCCCGTAATACAAACATTTCATTTCTACCGTGCGTCTTTACGACACGACTCTGTTTATTTTTCTAGTGCCCGTATTAAATATCACATTTATATTTGAAAATCTATTGTCAAGCACATATAAGTACGTTGTTACAAGGGATGTATTTGAGACCCAGTTTTACAATTGTGTCATTATATTATTACATAGTATAAAACAAAGTCCCCCACCGCGTCTGTCTGTTCGCGATAAACTCAAAAACTACTGAACGGATTTTTATGCGGTTTTCATCAGTGGATACAGTGATTCATGGGGAAGATTTTAGTATATAATTTGTCAAGGTTTTTTTATAGTTAGGGCGGGACAGCGTCTGGCGGGCCCGCTAGTTTCAAAATAAGTTAAATCGAAATTTAGCCGTTCCAAATTTTTACGTATTTTTTTCATGTAAAATATAAAGATTATAAAAAATAATTAAATACCTTATGAGCAGCAAAATTTGAACTTCGTTCTCCGTGTCGAAATCAGAAAAACTTAAAAAAATTAGACATGTTATATGAACGATTACAATTAGATTTACCTCATTTTTAAATATAACGACACAATTTTCGGTCACAGTGTCATTTACCATTACGTCAGTTCGTGGTCTAACGCTAAATTTATAAAAAAAAACTCAATAGTAATCGTGTTTGGTACTTAGCGTATTTGTATTTGACGTAATTCCACATAAAACATATTGGATGGAGGGTGGTATAAGGGCGGCGGAAATTACCAGAATTGGCCGGCATATTCGGTAAATTTAATACATAAAGCTTCAGAACCGTTCGACGTTTGGTCCCCGCGGCGTTTCAGTAATCAGCTTTCAAGCGGAGGTACTGTCAGCAACATAAACAAACAAAATGTATTTCTTCGTTAAACAAATTTATTTTATTTTATACAAGAATTAGCCAGCGTTTGCAATAAATCGTCCGATAATTTGTAGTAACGCTTTCATTAGAATACATCGACTTTTTTCTATATTATAAAAATATAGTACACATTTTTTTTATATCAAAAAGCAGGCAAACGAACAGGTGGGTCACCTGATGTTAAGTGATCACCACCGTCCATACATACTAGCAACACCAGGGGAGTCGCAAGCGCGTTGGCAGCCTGTGTAAGGGGGAGGGGGTAGGGATAGGGAAAAGGGGTGGGGAGGGGGAAGGGAAAGGGAAAGGGAGAAGGGAGGTGGGCCTCCGGCAACAATGCAAGCACTTTTACTTCACGTCGGTTTTCTGTGGGTCGGGTAGTACTACCCCGGGTGAGCCGACGCATTAATGCTGAAACTACTAATAGCTACAGCGTGGCTCTACCAGCTACAAGAAACCTACACTACTTACCTACATGAACCTATATGGACCTTACAGAAGAGATTATCTAAATTATAGTAAAATCCGTATTAAAATCCGTTGCTTACTTTAAAAAAAACTATAGAAACACACAAACAGACGCTCGAAGATACTTTGTTTTATAATATTATAGATACTCCTAAGCCGTAACTCCGGTATAGAATATCTGGTATTATGACAAAATTTATATATTTTTTGAAATATATATCTTTCATTCAACATATATAATAAAAACACAGATTTATAATACCAATTTAATAAAATTTATAGGTATAATAAGAAGACATACGTAATTTATATTTTTAGATTACTTGCACTCAAAATAATTTGATGCAATTCGTACCTTAAGCATACGTGTAATTTAAACAGACTTATTTTTAACAGAGAATTCGAATTTTGCATAAAGTTTCCTAAAACTACGATTTTAATTAGTAAATAAAGTATAAGTAATTGCCAATTATTGATTCCTATAATATTATTTTACCGGTGTTTTCTATTAAACTAATTGTATTACGCATAAGCCCGAACTGACGACTTAATTCAGAGTGGTCAAAAAGATTGACGAAGACTGTAAAGTGTTACATATGAATTCTCGGCGTGACTTTTAAAAGATAATAAGAAAGATTTCTGTCTATTCTGTGAACCGTACACGACGTCACACTGGGAATCATAAAAATAAAATTATTATAGGTACGCTTTTCACAATTTGCCGACCCGTATACGGTTTTATAAACGTGTGAATATGTTTTAAGAAATCAAATCAAATTATCAACATAAAGTACAATCCCCTTTATTCACAGTTCTTAATTCTGGTGTATATTTTAATAGAGGTTACGTCTCTCTGTCGGTCTGTCTGTTAGTGAGACTATTTATCTATACCAATATTATAAAACTGAAGAGTTTGTTTGCTTGAACGCGCTAATCTCAGGAACTATTGGGCTTATTTGAAAAATTCTTTCAATGCTAGATATCTCATTTATCAAAGAAGGCTATAGGCAATATCATTACGCTAAGACTAATAGGAGTGGAGCACAAATGAAGAATGTTTCAAAATCATTTTTTTTTCCTTTTGAGATGTTCCTGTGCGTGTTAGTGTTAGCCCAAAGTAATTATTCAACGCGGACGAAATCGCGGGCAGAAGCTAGCGATTTATATAACGTGATTATAGTGATTGGGAAAGTGGTTCTCGTGTTACAGAAAGACTAATAGACAGAGAGACGTTGCAATACCATTATTGTTATATATGTAGTTTAAACTGAGACATCATAATTTAATATTTAATACTCAGGCTACATAAACCCTGATCCCTGGAGCAGCCAATAAGCAAGGCCTTGATACTTCAAGCGATAAAATTCTTTAATTTTTTAAATCAAACGCGTCAAATTCCAAGCCGAAGTGGCACTTATTACAAAATTGCTATCCGTTAGGCTCCTGCCGGGGTCCGGGGGAAGCGACCCAAATAATTTTAATATATTTTTATAACAACATTTAATTTTTTATATCATCTTTGCGAACGCGACGGGAAATTGGAGAAAGAAGACCGTGACGTATAAATCTTTAAACGCGTTAAGAGAGAAAGTAAAAATCTGTCGTGGATTATCAGATACTTATATATTACTAGCTTCTTCGTTACCGTTTAGGCAATGCACGCAGTCGGAGCTCTAAAAAAAAAAACCACTTCGAAACATTATATGTTGGTGAACTGCTGCTATTAGACTTAGCGTGATGTTATATAGCCTGTAGCATTCCTCGATAAATGAGTTATCTAACGCTGAAAGAATTTTTCAATTCGAACCAGTAGTTCCTGAGATCAGCGCGTTCAAACAAACAAACTCTTCTGGTTTATAATATTAGTATATGAGTAGATACTAACGAATCGAAATTACAAACATTTCACTTTACCGCTACTCCGCGGCCGAGCGCTGGCTGTATGTGACATGCGATATATGGACGAAAAAAATTAAAGTGATGGGAAATATACGTTACACATTACAAAAAAATAATTAAACAAATATTGATAGCTTCAAAAGGAAGTTAAAGGCACTAATAGGCAATAGAGAGGACTATGAACGGAGTCGTTATATGAAGCGACGATGACTAAGTTGATAGCGTGTTCGGACACCGCGTCAATAGACGCAGATTCGAATCCTAACAACGGAGCTGGAGCTTTTGGTGAAGGAAAACAACGTGATAAAACCATAGCGTAGGGCTTTTCTATATTCGCCTGGTTAAATACCACTCTTAAGTTGAAAGTCTGTCACTAATCTGTATGTGGTGTCTTCCGGCACACGCAGTTGTGAGCCCCACTCTAGGTTTAGTATGCTTACTATCTTAGATCACATAATTATTTAGCATGAGATGATAATGAGGTCAAACGTTAAAACCTATTACTACATACTATAACAGAAAGTCCGCTACCACGTCTGTAAAACTACTGAACGGATTTTTGAGATAGAGTGATTCACGAGGAAGGTTTAGGTATATAATTTGTCAAGGTTTTTTTATTATCGGGCCGGAATAACGTCCGCCGGGCCCGCTAGTATATGTATATAATGGACCATTGTCATATGACTAAATAAAAAAAATTCTAACCTACAATTTTTATGGTAATTGGTCCGCCTACAAGAATCGTAGCTTGATTTTATACAATTTATATAACCATCACTACATATTATAAAACAAAGTCCTCTGCCACGTCTGTCTGTTCGCGATAAACTCAGAAACTACTGAACGGACTTTCATACGGTTTCCACCAGAACGTAAAGTGATTCATGAGAAAGGTTTAGTCATATAATTTGTCAACGTTTTTTTATTATCAGGGTGGGACAACGTCCGCCGGGCCCGCTAGTCTTCAAGAAATAACAATCAAATTTGAAAACATTTTCACAACTGTCTGATAGCTCCAAAGATTATAGCGTTCAAAAAAAATCTCTTGAGCTTCGTGACATCAGTGTAAATTAAAAAAGTAACCTTCTGTGAATTCTTATATCGACGAAATTATTCAGGACCAACGACGAGTTAGAATTCATATTGCGGGAACATTCGTTCTAAACTCTGTACAGGATCCATTATTGTCCCGTTTGTGTCACTGACAACTGTTACGGAGCCCTTTGACTGTATTTGTGGTCGAGTTGTATTATTTTATGTATCACAGACAAATGATTTTTTGATCATATAACTAGAAACCTAATATAATACCACTATGTTAATAACAGCACAGGTGATAGTATTAATTCGCCTGTTATTAAAAAAGTAAAAAACCGTCAGAGTTTACAGATTTCAGAGACAATCTTTACACACATGTAATTAGTAAAGCGTCCTGTGACGCTTGGCAAATGTGAAAATTGTTTGTTATATAAAAGAAATTAAATTTAAAAAATATATTAAATTCTAGCTGTACCCGCAGCTCCGCACGCGTTTTTTTTTATTCATATTAAAGTATTATAAAATTGTGAGACTATGTACAATTATAGAAATGCTCTTTAAAAGCAATTGTAAGTACGCACGCCACTTACAGTAACATGTAACGTGTACATTAGATATATAAATACTAACAGCGTGCCAAGTGCCAAGTTTTTATCAGCAACGTATTTCGAACCTTAACCCACAATATAACAACTACCTCAGTGCTCACTTACACTGTATAAGGAACTAATGAAACAATAACGTAAAATATTATTATAAAGATTTACATTTACATTACATTAATATACATTCACATTATTATAATTAAGATTTTGTGACTATACAAAAAATAACCGCTTGTCTGTTCCGCAAGAAATTGTATTATGGAACTCTTTACGTATTACATAAAAATAAAGAATGAGTTGAAATCTTACTAAATTTCATGCAGACAAAGTCGCGGATAACAGCAAGTCTAAATAGAATAACCTCAATTACTTTTTGTAAGGTTCGCTATCTACCAAGTGAAAGTCCCGTGAAAACCGGTGTAACCGTTTTGGTAATAGCATAGCAAGCGAAGTCACGGTTAACAGCTAGTCTAAATTAAATTACTTTTTATAAATTCCGCTATCTGCCAGTGAAAGTCCCGTGAAAATCGGTCTAACCGTTTTGGAGATAGCACTGCGGGCGAAGCCACGGTTAACAGCTAGTATAAACTAAAATTGCTTAAATTACTTTTTATAAGATCAGCTATCTGCCAGTGAAAGTTTCGTGAAAATCGGTCGAACCGTTTTGAAGATAGCACTGCGGGCAAAGCCACGGTTAACAGCTAGTATAAAATAAAATTGCTGGAATTACTTTTTATAAAGTTAGATATCTGTCAATAAAAGTTTTTTGAAGATCAGTCTAACCGTTTTGAAGATAGTATTCCGGGCAAAGCCGCGGTTAACAGATGGTCTAAATTAAAATAAACGAAATTACTTTTTATAAGGTCAACTATCTGCCGGTGATAGTTCCATGAAAACCGGTCCAACCGTTTTGGAGATAGCATTGCAGACAAAGCCGCGGTTAATAGCTAGTTTAATTTAGAGTAGCCTAAGTAACCCGCTGTAATTTCAACTATCTGCGAGTGAAATTCCCGTCAAAATCGGTCCAGCCATTTCGGAGATTAGCTAGCACAAATAGACAGACAGACAGACAGATCGACAAAAATTTTAAAAATTTCATTTTTGTTATCAGTATCGTGTATACTTTCGTACACAATCGGGAAAAAAAAATATTTTGATATTACATACAGACACTTCATTTTTATTATATGTATAGAAGAAGATTATTTATATGCAAATGAAACAATATCAAATATTCAAAACACGTGCAGATAACAATGTAGTACGAACAATGAGCGACAAATGGAGTTAAAATAAATTTGAAGTTTACTATGATGGTATGCAATCGATTTGACCTCCAACTGCGTCAACATTTCATCAATTAGTGTACTTAGAACAACTTATTCACTAATACATACATATATACAACATACATACATACAACAGTCTAGTAACGTGATCACAGATGGCAAAAGTATCAAAGAAGTGGTTAAGTGAAAGACAGAGATACGCGAATAAAAAACAGTACAAAGTAAATAAACTACACCAAACAGTTTTATTTCCCCACAAACACCTTCAAGTGAACTTTACCATACACATATGAAGATTGTAAATAACACTATAATGTTATTAAATTTAGTATATTCTCTTCCAAGAAAAGTTCTAACGTTTTCGTGCACTATAATTTTCTTAATATGGAGGATATTAAGGCACTTTCATATCGTATACACAGAGTGTGGCTTTCAAAATATTATAAATAAAACTATATATGTAAATACTCTGTGACCTTTTATAAACATTATCGCGAAAATTGATAGATTCTTGGAAAATTATATCTTGTAATCATTTTCTCTTTAAGAATGTACACCACATATACTGGTGAATACATTCTGTTCATTATTAGTTTTTCATACTATATTTTTAACTATAACTCGCTTCAAGGTGGCGTTATAGCGCATCAACTATTATTATACTGTTCAGTCAATCGACATCAAAATTGGTATATCCTCAAATGTCAACAGAGAGAATATCTACATGATTAATTTTGCTATAACCCCACCGTTTATTAAAAGGAATAAGTAAGTAAAGCAAGTGAAACCGCGTACACAGTAAGTGTATGTATGTATATATAATAAAAATAATTAAATTAGTATACACTATGAATAATAATAAACTCTTACAATAACCGTTTACCAATTCATCATGAAAGTTAGTCACCCAAGAGTTTCTTCATGGATAAGTTTTCATGTTATCTACTTTACTATATACGTTATATCTTATTAAGTTTTATACTATAACTTAACGCGGACGAAGGACCGCTACTACCTCAAGTTGAGAATCTGTCGCCAAGGACACCTATTGGTGTGTTCCAGCACACGCACTTGAGGGCCAGTCGTCCTCTAAGTTTATCGTGTTTACGATCTTAGAGCACGTCGTCATTTTACATCAGATGAGATTGTAAGGAAACAGTAAAACATATTAAGTATACAAAAATAAACACTAATATAGTTTGAAGTGTATAATTGGCAATACCCATGACACCCATACAAACTTGACACTTTTACCTCTAGTTTTAGTGTGGTTATTTGAGTCGTACCACAGATAAATGTTATTTTGTTAACCGATGTATATATGATTATGAGTTGTCAACAATAACATATTGGTTACATAACAATATGCTAACAATTTATATAAAAATCGTAACTGATATTGTTTAAGGTAGTTTTTTGCGAACAATACTTATAATTTTGCCCGAAACTTTGTGAGCTGAAATTGAATAGTGTAGAGTACGCATTAGTTGACTGGCGTCCTGTCACGCTGTCATACATCAAGTTATGTGAGAATACTGCCAATGGATAAACTTTGAACTTAACGTAATAAAAATGCAATAAATTTTCTTATTTACTTAACCGTACGCGAGGTTTCATACGTGTTTAATTCCTGCCATCAGCACATCAAACCTCAGGCCGTGCCACACGGCTATTACTTCTTACTTAGTAGCTTCCGACCTACATTTTCTATGGCAACTGTTCCATTCTTAAAGATCGTGGCGTGATATTGTGATAATTAATAAAAGCGCACAACAAAGGTCCAAAAAACAGTGCGGTTCAAAATTAACAAAAACAGACGTCAGCAATTGTGGAACACTTGCCGGAAGAGAGTTCTAATCACTGGATTGAATTACATGAGCATAGAGTCCTCTCCATAGATCGCTTGTACTACCCCAGAATGGTACGAGAAGCGATAGAAATTTAATAAAGCACAAATTTATCTATCTAGATGACGGACTAAAACTATCATCGGCATGGAAACCAGTGCTAGAAAAATTCAAACGTCATATACGGATTATAGATTTTCAAGTAGATACAGTGAGCGCAGTGTATCAGTGCATCCCTAGTGACAATGATCGCATGACGGTAGATCCCAGAAATGGTCCTCGCTAACAAAGACACCATATTAAATCAGTTAGTTCGTGACCAGCGCTTTGTATAAAGCCCTAAACGTATAGTACTCAAAGTAAGCACTTAACGCGTTCTAGATCCGTCAAATCATATAACATACGTTATCTCTATTCTTAACACTAAAAGCTTATTACAGCTAAACCTATAAAGAGCAGTATACATTTCAGTTCATATAAGTTATAGATAACCTGAATTTCCAAGTTAAAATGAGATTTTTAATTATATTAACCAAGTATTACTGTTACGTGATCCCTAGTTAAGGAGAGTTATAGCAAAAATTAAAAAAAGACAACGAATGCGTTTGATTTTTATTACATACTAGCTGTACCCCCAGCTCAGCACGCGTTTTTTTTAAATCGTATTAAAGAATTATAGAATTGTGAGACTATGTACAATTACAGAAACGCTCTTCAAAGACAATTGTAAGTACGACGCGCAAGCCACTAAAAGTAACATGTAACGTGTACATTAGATATATAAATACAAAGAGCGTGCCAAATGAGTTTTGTCATCAGCAACACATTTGGAACCTTAACCCACCATATAACTACCTCAGTGCTCACTTACACTGTATAAGGAATTAACAAAACAATAACTTAAAATATTATTATTAAGATTTACATTTACATTATATTTAATATACATTGCCATTATTATAATTAAAATTTTGTGACTATACAAAAAATAAACCCTTGTCTGTTCCGCAAGAAATTGTATTATGGAACACTTTACGTAATACGTTTATAATCTAAGATCTTATTAAGAATACCTCTATATCATTAATGTTCTTAATAATTATAATGTCGAATTGTAAACAATAAGCTGATAATTATTTCTCTTATTAAAAACAAAGAATGAGTTGAAATCTTGCTAAATTTTATGCAGACAAAGTCGCGGGTAACAGCTAGTATAAACTAAAATTGCTTTAATTACTTTTTATAAGATCAGCTATCTGCCAGTGAAAGTTATCTGAAGATCGATCGAACCGTTTTGAAGATAGCACTGCGGGCGAAGTTACTGTTAACAGCTAGTATAAACTAAAATTGCTTAAATTACTTTTTATAAGATCAGCTATCTACCAGTGAAAGTTATGTGAAGATCGATCGAACCGTTTTGGAGATAGCATTGCGGGCGAAGTTACTGTTAACAGCTAGTATAAACTAAAATTGCTTTAATTACTTTTTATAACATCAGCTATTTGCCAGTGAAAGTAATCTGAAGATCAATCGAACCGTTTTGAAGATAGCACTGCGGGCGAAGCCACGGTTAACAGCTAGTATAAACTAAAATTGCTTAAATTACTTTTTATAAGATCAGCTATCTGCGAGTGAAAGTTATCTGAAGATCGGTCGAACCGTTTTGGAGATAGCATAGCGGGCGAAGTTACGGTTAACAGCTAGTATAAATTAAAATTGCCTAAATTACTTTTTATAAGATCAGCTATCTGCCAGTGAAAGTTATGTGAAGATCGATCGAACCGTTTTGGAGATAGCATTACGGGCGAAATCACGGTTAACAGCTAGTATAAACTAAAATTGCCTAAATTACTTTCTGTAAAGTCAGCTATCTGCCAGTAAAAGTTTCGTGAAAACTGGTCTAACCGTTTTGGAGATAGCACTGCGGGCGAACCCACGGTTAACAGACAGTATAAACAAAAATTGCTTAAAAATTACATTTTTAGTAAAAGTACAGTGTATACTGCCAGTGGAAGTTACGTGAAAAACGATCAAATAGTTTTGGGGGGGGGGGCGGGGTGCGGTAATAAATTTTTTTTTTTTTTTTTTTTTTTATTTTCTTTTAATTTTTTGTTTTTTTTTTTTTGGGCCCCTTATCTTTAATTAAATAAAATAAATTTTTTTTAATATTTCCCCCTTCTTCTGGGTTTGTGGAAATTTTTATTTTTTTTGGGGGATTTCCACCAACCCCCGTTATTCTTTATTTTATTTTAATTCCTTAGAAATCCCTGTATTTTCACTATCTTCAGTGAAATTCCTTCAAAATCGGTCTAGCCTTTCGGAGATTACCCGGAACAAACAGACAGACAGACAGAAAGACAAAAATTTTAAAAATTGCATTTTTGGTATTAGTACTGTGTATACTTTCGTACACAAGTAGTAAAAAAAAATTATTTTGATATTACATACAGACACTTCATTTTTATTATATATATACATATAGATTATAACTTCATTATAATACGCTTAATACATTAAAATAGTTATCAATAAAATATATATATATATATATATATATATCTTAAGTTATACTGTGGCCTTATATGTAATTGTTGTCAAAACTGTTAATTATTCTGCTGCTAGTCAATAAGCTATTTTATATCGTAATACAGTTTTTAACGATAAAATAATAATAAAATTGTCGTATTTTTAACCGACTTCGGAAAAGGAGGAGGTTACTACGTTCGGTTTCACGTTTTTTTTTTATGTACGTTAATCGATATCTCCGTCAATTATGAACCGATTTTAATGACTCTTTTTTTATTTGAATTGGTTATATTCAGAGGTGGTCCCATATAAATTTGAAGAAAATATTCAACCCCTAAGGTGGTGAAATATCGTTTATTTGATTTTCATCCACTTCGTATCTACGTATTTTCGTGAAATTGGAACCGATTTATTATACCCATTAGAAACCAGATATATTTATGGACACTAAAAATAGAGAAATAAAAAAAAAAATCCAAAAAAAATAAACCGCCTTTCTCTAAAACTGATAAGGCACTAAAAAGAAAAAAAACAAAAAAACCCCAAAAGCCCGAGCCCTAGGCCTCAGGGACACCCCCCCCCCCACCCCACCCACCCCCCCCACAACCCCCCCCAGCGAAAAATAACTGAATTATTAAATTAACGAAATTAAATAAAAAATATTGATATTTGCGCTACCTACTAATATATTGTAAGTCGATGCTCGAAGTCGATTTTCGCTTTTTAGTGCCTTATCAGTTTTAGACGAAGGCGGTTTATTTTTTTTGGAATTTTTTTTTTTCGTATGGCTTTAAGTGTGAGCAGCTTGCTTTCCCTTTTACACTCAGTGGTCGTTGGATAATGCTTTCTTGTTCGCACGTTGCGATAAAACCGGTCGACCGTCATCATTACCAATAATTATAACAAATAACTGATAACCTGCAAGGGAATAACAATGTATTTACTAGTGTTTGTCATCCATTGCGCAACCGTAATGCATGACTTCAGTAGTCGTAAATGAAGACGTTAATATCTAAATAATAAATCAATATTATACCCAAGGTTCACAGTTAAAATAGTGCATAGCTTAAAATAGTGGAACAGGGAACGACAGTAAAATCCCCGAAAGCTTTTAAGCTGACGTCACGGCGACTCCAGTCTAGAACTGATTGGTACCGACGTAGACAAGCTTTTAAACGCTCTGGAGAACATATCTATCAAATAAAATGATATAGGTCTATCGTTGTGAAATTCTGAAAGAGAGATTTTTAATTACTCTACTAATTATAGATTTTCTATTTTTTGTAGTTTTACTCCTTTAGACACTTAGTAGTTATTTTATATTTCGAAGACTAACAGCTCTTTAATATAAAATAGTTAGTGATTCGAATATACACATCAAGGCATTCACTAGTCCTTGTCTATATACGAGTCGTTCAATTTCAAAATTAGCTAAATCCATTTTCAGCCGTTCCTAATATCTTATGTTTGTTCAAGATCTTCAAATTTAGTACTTATATGAAGATAAATAAAAAATTAAGATCATAAAAAAAAACTAAAAACCTTATCGACGGCAAAATTTGAACTTGGTTCTCGGTGTACTTATAAGAACTGAAAATGTTAAAAAATCGAAGGGATTAAAATTATATTAAGCTCATTTCGGAATGTAACGACATAAATAACAAAATGCAATCACTTTCATTACTGGGAACGAAGAGAAACTAATCATAAAAATAGTCGAGGCCCTCACAAGGACTGCCGGCAGAGGTGAAAACTCAAAACAATGGAATTTAAACTGTGTTCTTCTTTGAATTTTGAAATTGATTACAGTGTGAATTATTTAAATTTCATCATTTGTAAATCGAGATTGTTAGCATTAGTCTCTCTTTTACATCTATTGGCACTCCATATACTATTTTATAGAGTTTATTAATTCACCAAGCATATGATGCGCTGCACAGTCTCAATACAAAATAACAATATTCGATGTACACAGGCTTATATACTATACGTCGCTAGTCTGACGTAAGCCGTGCAAGTGCAATACGGTCGGTCACGCTTAATAGCATGTCATGATGCGAAGTTATAAATCTATCTCCTGCCAAAAAAATACCGCTCAACGCGCCTAAAGGAGTTTTCACTTCAATAAAAGGCAAAAATATTATTACTCTATTATTGTTTACAACCGCCATCATTATAGAACTTCCTATATAAAAACGACATCGCCTTACTGACGGTAGTGTTAAAAAGGTCAAGATCACAAAACTCAGTCATACCGATGAAGGAGTAACTAGCTCCCTATAAAAATGAATTTTGCCGGTAATTATTGGAAACGGCTAGCAGTGATAGAGGCGGATTTGTACGTAAATGTTTTGTCGGGATAAGTAATACATAGGTAGCTTCGATAGGAATTCGGGACAATCCAAGTGATTACAAGTAAGTTTCAGCAGGCATGTTATATCTGCTCTTTCTAGTCGTTTGGCATGATGTTTACTACAAAATTAATTGTGTGTAACGGTCAAAATAGGTATTTAATAAACTTTCTCTGGATATTTTCTTATCGATGTATGTATAAAAGATATCTTGGTTTCCACATTAGCGACGCGCTATACTAATATTATAAAGCAGGAGGCTCTGTTTGGTTGATTGAACTCCCTAATCTCAGGAACTACTGATCCGATTTGAAAAAAGAGTAGAGTTCAGTGTTAGATAGCTCATTTATCGGGGAAGGTTACTGGTTATGTATAATCAGGCTGTTACTAATAGGGGCGGATCACCAACGATGAATGTTTCAAGATCGAGTTTTTTTTTTTTCCTTTTGAGAGCTTCCACTGCGTAACAGCGTTAGACCACAGTAACTATTCCAGGCGGACGAATTTACGAGCAGAAGCTAGTACAACATAATATATTTAAGATATTTTTGTTATTATAGTATTTAGCGTTGCACATCAAAAATCCTAGGGCCCTGAAAAAAGATCACATCTTCATTTAAAGCAGAACGCGTTCTCGTCGTGGCGAAGGTGGAGCAAGCGGTGTGGTGCTTATGGTTTTGCCTTACACATAAAATATATTGTTAAAATAACAAACGACACAGACGAGGTTGTGGTTATTAGTTATTCATATAATAAAATTGTACTCGTTTCTTCCTTACGAAACCAATTTACTGAAATTATGATTAATTTTAAAGTACAAATAAGTGTATAGCCTGAGTGTTCGCTTAAATCGAGCGTCGAGCGTGGCGGAGCGTGGGACGTCCTTGTCAAGCAGATGCATTAGAACGTAGGTGTCCTGAGAGGCGTTGAGCGGCGCTGTCGATCGCTCCACGCTCCGCTGAACGCCCCGCCTAACGCACATTCACTCAGGCATACATTCACTTAGAGTTTTTAGGCAACATTATTGGTTATGCTATAGTTCTACCAACATCAGAGACTGTATAAATACCATTTTTGAAGACAAATTAGGACTTATACATCATAATATCAACTATGCTATTATATATAATGTATTTATGTATTACTTGTAATGTTGAAATAGAACAATAATTGTCAAGTCAATTGGAAAAAAATCCATCTGATAGCTATTTCGGTATTCGTGACATCATTTGTAAAGATACAAAATTAGACAAAATCGCAGACACCTGCTAGTATAAACATATCTCTTATTTTACAAATAACATTGTTTCGAATATACAACATATGAAGAAAATTAATGTGCCTGTTATATATTCTGAGCTAAAATTTTAAACGGCTAAACCGATTTTGATGACGCTTTTGAAGAAATTAGTAACAATAAGAATTAAATGGTTATGAAAAAATTAAATACAGGACAGTCAACTAACTATGAATCCAAGAAAAACAACGAAATAATTTTCAATTCACCGGTGAATTCAAAGCGGTGATAAACTGAGTATTCCGACTCTATACTCTTGAGACACTGTCCACTGAAATAAGACACTGACTAATTTACAAAATGTGTACGGAATAAACACTCACAAATAATAATAAAGAAAAGAAACCTAAATATTTCAATTTCAAAACTAATTAACAAATTAATGACAAGCGTTTCAAACGCAGCGTTTAAACTCCAGTCTATAGACCAGTTTTAGCGTTAGTTTTTGCAGAGATTTACGTTTCCCCAAGTGTTTATTTTTTTAAATAACCAACGAGCCGTATCTGAAAGCTTTCTTAACAGAGAACAGCTGTGGAATTATGGATATCAAATTATAAATACAATAATCTGGACTAACTCCAAATTTTGTAACAAATATCATAGTTTTTTGAGAGAAAACGATGTAAACAGCGGGCGATATTAAAGAACTTTCTAGAGCTTGAAGTCTACGAGTATTGTGCTTCAATTGTCAAAGCTTTTGTTGACATTTACATTTGAATTCCTTTCGATATTTAGAATTCTATTATCTTCCTTTTTCTTGATCTTATCCGAAAGGGTCGATACAAAATATTTTCATCCTCCATATTTCAATTTAGTTTTCTACTACCAGTTGACTCTTTGACGGCAACCCAACTCGGGATTTCTGTTTATGACTAGCTAGTTAGTCATTATCTCCCATTGTAAAGCCTTCCACTACTTTTAGAATTATAGCCTACTAACAGGCCCGGTGGACGTCGTCCCGGCCTAATAATAAAAAAAAACTTTGAAAAATTATATACCTAAATCTTCCTCATGGATCACTTTATCTACTGAGTACTTTTTTGAGTTTATCGCAAACAGACAGACGTAGCAGAGGACTTTGTTTTATAATATATAGTAATGTGTTTTTTGATATATAAGCTATATTACTGTAGTGTTCAATTAAAATACACTGCGTTTTTGCGAGTCAAAGAAAACTCTCGACGGAAAATTTTCAATAGAATTATTCTCATTTGTAATATAACTAATATTATATAAGCTTCTTTTCTTTCGAACCTACGACGCTATTGGCCTGACATGCCTTTACAGCTTCACCGGACTACTAAGACAAGAGCTTAAGGCAGCCGATTTTATTCGACAACCAGCTCAAATGTGTTCACCTCGGCTTGACTTTATTACGCAACATCGCAAATCTAACCAAGCTAAACTTACGTAAGCTATATATAACAATTAGTGACATACATTATAATCATATTAAATTTATAGAATTATATAACACATACCTCTTTCAGCCAAAACGGTGTGAGAGACGATGAACAGCAACACCAAAACAATCTTCAACGCCATTTCGTTAGAAACACAGTCACACAAACATAACGTCACTCAAATAACAAAAAATGTGTTTTTTTCACACTCGAATAACACTTCACTCTCTGGTCGTTTATTTCATGTTAACGTCCACGACAACCTGAAAAGAAAGACCAAATTTGTAATTCAGGTTAAATCTATCACAAAATTGTTTACCTAAGTATGTACAATCATATTATAATGAAAAGGTTGTAGATATGTCATAAGCGCTTCGACAGCGCCTTGTTAAAACTTGGCTAGTTAGCTTCTTTTTGACGGCTGCCCCGTCAATCCGCCCGTATCTAAGCAACATATAACTATATCTTTTTCACCGCCGATATTGAGAATATGCCATGTTACTTCCACATTTTATTGAAGACAGTGTGCCGTGTGGCGTTACAATATTACTTTATGTATGTGTGCGTTGTCGTGTCATTTGGTTTGTCAAAATATCATGTAACGTATCTATCCGGAGGCACTGTAGTGCCTCAAGCCAAGTACACGTTCAACAACATATGTAATAATGTGTGTGAACGTGTAGGCGTGAGGCTACAGTACCTCTTATTCTCGAGTCAGATGTCAACATAACCTCACCATATTTTTAACTTGATTTATTTTATTACTACGTTTACGCCAACACTTTACACTAGCTTCAAATATGTTAATTATTCGTCCTTTCTACAAAACACCAACAACAATTTTTTTTTATTATTATTTAATGTTATTCTAATTTATAAAATTTTCGATCCCCCGTTTTGTGATTCTACAAGAGATTTTACTAATTTCGATCGAATTTTTTATTTCGAAGTTGGTACAATTTAATTTTTAGTTATAATATCATTGAGTATGAGTCATAATACCTCCGAGACAATAAAGTCGTAAGTCCGATTGACTTGAAATTTACCATATTTATTCCTTTTCCGCTCACTTTCTTTAATGTAAAACTTATCCAAAAAATTATTTTAGCTATCATAACTATGTCCTACAGTATCCAACGCCCACTAACAAAAACAACGTTGCTATAACAAGATAACAAGATAGCACGCAGACCAAGCATTTAACAGCTATATTAAAAAAATATGAATATTTAATGTAAAAAATGTATATATTTTAGGTATCTATATATGTATGTAGTTTGAATTTTATTGTGTTTTTGATCAATTTTCATTAGGCGTGACTTAGATAGTTTAAGTGAACACTGAGGGGGTTACACAATGCATTAAATTTCCGTATGTGTTGCATATGCAGTATGCATATATATGTGTATGTATATATATATATATGCAGTATGCATATGCAGTGTTGCAATTCCATCTGGCACACATTATTTACATATATGATATATAAAAATCAATAGTTATTCATTATGAACTGCCATGTCGTTCTTCTGGTTATATACATTAATTAAACTTATCGCTGACACTTACGTAAAGACTATAAGCATAGTACAATTAACGTACAATAGGTGGCGCGCATGTAGTACCTACAAATGAATTTGATAGAGCATTTCTATAATTGTACATTTTCTTATAATTTTACATTTATAAAGAGCGTGCGGAGCCGCAGGCATCAGCTAGTATTTAACATACGTATAATTACATATAATAAAAATACAGTTTTCATAAATAGCTCTAGGCCATTGATTCCATTGATTTTCTCCTTTTCATAACCGCACCACGCGCGCTGGTCTTCGGAGCCACAGTTTTACGGTAAATCCTATCTGGGCACGAACTAAAAAGTTCGCAACATCTTATCTTTGCCGTGCCGTGAAGCTGTGGAACAATCTCCCGGCCAGTGTGTTTCCTCCTTCCTATGACATGGGGTCCTTCAAGCGCAACGTGAAGAGATACTTACGCAGGCCGGCATGACAGCGGCGACTGGCGAGGGATAGTATGTCTTTCGGTAGTCGCCATTGTTTTTGGATTGTATTGTGCTTACCATCAAGTCATTTTGCCGAGCTACGATAAAAAAAAAAATCATCGCATCACCGATAACCGCGACACGTTCATGAAGTATTGTACATGCGTCAGACTAGCGACGCGTAATATAGCGGACTGTGTACATATAATATCGATATTTTGTACTGAGCTTGTGCAACGCATCATATGTTTGATTAATAATTAAGCTGTATAAAAATGTATATAATTATTGCTCCGAATACACAAATAGACGTGAAAACCAGACTAATGTTAATAATTTTCATTTACGAGTTCTAACATTTAAATAATTCAGACTGTAATTGCTTTTAAAACTTCAATAAATACCTACACAGTTATTCCATTGTTAGAACTACACTCAGTGAAGCGAATCAACAACAGTTAAAACAGAAAGTATGCTCAAGTGTTATTGTGTTTACTTTCAATTATTCACAATCGTGAGAATCGTCAATACAATATTTAGAAATAAAACACTAAAATGAACCAGCTGTTGTGAGACATTTGAACCAATAAAATAGAATATCATTCCAGAGGTGTTTGTACTCGATTGGGTCGCGATCAACATGCTCATAAATATGCCACAGTGATTTTTGTCAGTTTGTCGCGTTTCCGGATCAGCCAGCATGTATTCAGCTGCGGAGATGCTTGCAAGTCGGCATGATAGCAACGGTTTTCGATGGATTATAGATCTCTCGGTGATCAGTTTTTGGATTGCACTCAGCTTACCACCAGAAACAAGTGACGTCACTATGTCGTTAAAAAAAATCGAATCTTATGACTATAAGGACTGCCGACAGAAGTGAAAATTCAATACAATAGAATAACTGTGTTCCGTTTTGAATTTTTAAATTAATTATAGTGTAAATTATTTAAATTTCATAATTAGTGAATTGAAATTATTATCATTAGTCCGAGCAATAATTATTATTTTATATAATGTATAATTATTATATGATGGGATGAACAATATTAATACAAAATATCAATATTAGATGTACACAGGCCGCTACACTACGTATATGCTTACTAGCTTGTCACGATGCGAAATTAAAATGTATCTCCTGCCAAAAATATCGCTCAATCACATGAAAAAACAAAATCATTTCTCACAATTATTAAAACTGTTACGTACATAATAATAGTCCCATTAAACCAAAAAATGTGTTAATTTGTTTGGTTTTATATCTATTTCACCACTACCTTTCTAGAAATGAATTAAATGAAATGTAAGATAATACTCTAATTAAAATATAGATGGCGTTAAAAACAATTTTACTAACAACATACAAAATATTCAATGAAATATCAAATTCAAACGTTCATATCAAATCATTTACCGTTAGCGATGTAGTACGGAAAATTATTGGATAGATGGCATTTAAAATAAATTTGACAGTTACATTGCTACATTTGGTAGTGTCTACAATATACTATTACATATAAACTCTTCATTAGATGTACCACATTAAAAGTAACATCGCAAGTAAGTTGCACTATCTCAGGCGAACGAATCACGATACTGAATTTAGAGCAATCAAAGTGTTTAGCTTTTATACACGTGTATTCAAAGCTATAATACTGGAGTACTGCATGCACTTTACTACTTTAGTAAGCTGCAAATGAGAAATACCTAAAATGAGACGGTGATTTGCACTGTTTAATTTGAAATCAAATAGTTGTGTGTGTGATTTCTCTCTTATGTAAGGATTTAGCTGCGCACAAAAACTTCACTCATGATTTATTTAAATGCTGAGAACACAGTTAGGTAAACTTAAATAAATCGTGCGAAGTACACAACGCGACTGAGATGAGTGGTTGGAAACCTCACTGGCATAGGCGTTCACACATCGTCACTTCACGATAACGTTCAGTTCTCATTGAATAGCAAACCCACCACCCGCACTAATATTTCATTATCGCATAGCTTACTTTCGTCTATAGTGATTACTCCGTTCCTAATGTCCATAGCGTGATGATATGTAGCTTATAATTTTCCTCAATAAATATGTTTTAAGAAATAAGAAGAATTTCTCAACTATGTCTGTTATTTTTAGAAATAAATGTGTTCAGAGAAACAAAAAACATTATCCTATAAATTCAAACCGAAATGTTTAAATATATTTTTTTATGCTAAATATTAAAAATGAAGGTGTATGTATAGATATAATAATAATTAAAGTTTCAGATTAACAAGAGCGCTACGAAAACAAACTCCGAAATGGGAATGTTATTTCGCAGTTGTTATTTGAGAAACGGGTTATTTAGTTAATTACTTTTAAAAGGCGACGCTTCGGGTTAATTAACTAATATTTTTACTTGAATATCTTTACATATTAAGGGAGAGTTGAAATTATATTCAGTTATAAACTTATACATGATCAAAGCTAATCAACACCTATTACAGGGTTGCCAACATTTTTTAAGAGCTTAGTGTATTTTTTTGGAATAAAGAAGTGGGTGTGCGGATCACACGATAGCAGTGAAAACTTATGAATAAACTAGCCTTACCCACGACTTCATCAGCGTGGAACGTAATGTAAAAAAACAGTGACCAATATAATCATCTGAATGTATTAAGTCCATTTACTTATCTACTTTTCTCTCGTATTTAAGTCATGTCGTCATTAAAATTAAAATAACTTTTGTTAGAGTGAACCGACTGCAATGAAACGAAGAGTAAATGTTATTGGAGAATATACTTTATGATTTTCTTGGTGAGGTTTTATCGTGAACGCAGTATTTTAGCAGTGATGCGTGTTGAAGCAAACAGACAGACAGTCATTCCCAAAAATGATTGAAATGTATTGTATTACTTATGCGAAGACACCAACAATTTTTTTTTTTGACTAAAATCTAAAAAGTACAGACACGTTACATTTACATTCTTATTATGAATACTTAAAACTTATGAATAAATACATGCACATTACAATTAATGTAGATTACTTTTAAATAAATACTTGAAATACTACAATGATTATACACAACATATATAATATTATTTTATTATTATAATAGGTCATTATTGGAAGGAAGAACTCCTTGTCAGATAGTGTGGATGACGACTCGACCTGAGTATACTCAGTGCATGACCGACCCGAACGTGACGGTTAACTTACGTCCACATGAGCCTAAAGAATAATTCACATCAAAATTTAATTTTTAAAAAGAATAAAATAATAATAAATAATGTTGGTTAGTACTTATTTTGTTCTGAAATTCTTCTTAAAGGATTTCCATAGATTTCGATTCTTTTTTACTTAACTAAAAATTATATCACGATAGCTGCATCTATATTTATAAACATAATAATAAAAAAAAATCTTGAAAAATTATATACCTAATCTATATAAGGTATGATATACCTTCCTCATGTCTACCAATCACTTTATCTACTGGTGTAATCCGAATGAACATCCGTTCAGTAGTTTTTGAGTTTATCGCGAACGGTCATACACACACACGTGCCAGAGGACTTTGTTTTATAATATGTTGCAATAAGAATAAAAATCTAACGCGTCTGTACTTTTTACATTTTTGTGAAAAAAAAATTGTTGCAGATGCCTTGGAATAAGTAATAAAAAATAAATTTATATCAGTTTTAGAAAAGTTTGTCTGTTTGTTTTGAACACGCATCACTGCTAAAGTACTGCGTTCACGATAAAACCTCACACGAAAATCATAAAGCATATCCTCGAGTAACATTTAATTTCATTAAAATCGGTTCACTCTATCAAAAGCTATTGTAATTTTAATGACGACGCGACTTAAGTACGAGAGAAAAGTAGATAAGTTAATGGACTTAATAAATTCAGATAAATTTTTATTAGTTACTGTGTTTTTACATCAGGTTCCACGCGGTCGGAGTCGCGGGCACAGCTAGTTTAATTTAATATAAGTTTATTGGGATTTAAGGAATTATTTTTTTATGAGTATATTATACGTTTAGCGTTTTATTTTGTTACCGTGGAAAAGTGGGAGCAAGATTTGTGGTGCGCAAGACAGAGCAGACAAAGTCGCGGGTATCAGCTAGTAAACATTAATATTAAAATGTCATATTAGTTTTCGTATGCAATCAAAGGAAATATAGTATACTAGCTTCTGCCCGCGACTTCGTCCGTGTGGAATAGTTACTTTGAGCTAACGCTGACACGCAGCGAAAGCTCTCAAAAGGAAAAAAGATTTTGAAACATTCTTCATTGATGCTATGCTCCTATTAGTGTTAGCGTAAAGCATAAATGATAGCCTATAACCTTTCTCGATAAATTAGTTATCTAACACTGAAATAATTTTTCAAATAGAACTAGTAGTTACTGAGATTAGCGCGTTCAAGCAAACAAACTCTACAGCGTTATAATATTAGTATAGATTTGTGTATTAAATATTCCTTCGTACTTATGGAGAGACAGACAGGGAGCTATTGGCTTTTATTACAGTATCCAATATGCATTATTACGTTTCAACAGTATGGTCCACGATAAACTTCAATACAACATAAATATAATTACTAGAGTGAGATGCAGATAATATTAGCATTAGCACCTACTATCAGCATGACTTTAAAATATTCATTAATATAAAAATTAGCATAGAATAACCTCTATTTTCAATGGAAACAACAACTATGAATTAATTAAGCCTCGATTCTTGTGAGAAGTAAAAACAAATACTTGATAACTATAATTAACTTTGCCATTACATGTAACGTTAATTATATCGTGACTTCTAACTATAAATACAGCAGAATAATCAGTCTAATTAACAGATACAACAGATGCGATAGTATATATTACAAAAATAATAGGATGATATTTAAGATACTAATTATTAGGTATAAATAGTAGAAATAATCACACTATTTTGAAAAGACGACTGGTAGAAAACTACATGTGGCAGAGATGCGAATGTTAATGTCGATGTGTAGTGTGACTACAATGGATAACATTAAGAATGAGTATATTAGAGGAAGTTTGAAAATAGCACCAGTGACAGAGAAGTTGAGCAGTAATAGGTTAGCATGGTATGGGCGTGTCATGGAGATGAAAACCATGTAACTAGAAAAGTTTCGAGTATGATGATGAATGGATATAGGAGTAGAGGTACACCGAAAAAGGTATGGATGGATTGTGTGAAAAATTATGTGTATAAAAGGTGTTAATAATGAGATGACATCTGATGGACGAGAGTGGAAAAGGAAAACATGTTGTGCCAACCCTACTTAGGTGGGATAAGGGTAAGAGAATGATGTAATAATCAAACTATTGTGTATAATTTCACGTGAAAAAAAACTGACCTAAGACGATAAATATAATATGGTATAATAATGAATTCGGGCATCTGTTTCGTATTTGATTTTATAAATACCAACATCACGGCGCCGACTGAGTGAACGGTTATTTTCGCTCGCGGAACACACGACCGCATCTGTTGTGGTGATTCGGTAAAAATAAACTTATGCAGCTTTTGTACTCGTTATATTTAAAGCCGATCGTGTAGAATGTACCCATTAACCTTTGATTTAATTCATAGAAGGGAGTGGGAAAATGCATTTAACTCCATGCTTTCTTTCAGATTCAGTAGAATCAATAAAAGTCAGTCAGAACTAATGATGTCCAATTCCTAAATAATAGATAACTAATTATTGATACATTATTCTGCTGTCAGGTATCCGTTGCCCGTTATTATTATAATTATCGATTATGCTATCATATGGTTGATCAGTGTTATCAAATATATGAATAAGAGCATTATGTAACAATCAGTAGGAATGAAAAAAATGTTCATGTTGCTCAAACTCAAAGTCCCAAATACCAACAACAAATATTTATTTAATTACTGCGTTATTACATTACGATATAAAACAGCAGAAATAGTCGACAAAAGTTTATAAAAATAACTATTGTATAATAACATCAGTGTTGTTTATTATTGACATATAGCCGTTTTTTCCACCTGTAAAACCAAAAATGCATTTACTTTACTTGCGTGGAAGATAAATTAAAGGTTTTGGGTGTTCAATAAAGTCCCAAAGCACTTAAACAGTGTCAATCGATGACAGTATAAAACCTTACAGCGGTCAATCAATCAATATTATATGTTTTTTTTATATAATTAATGTATATTTTGTGCGTATTTAAATGTTATATTGATAAATCTGTAAGAACTTTAATGTGCATGTATATATTTATAAGAATTTACTTCTATCATGTGGAAACAAAGACACAGCCAATTTTTGTAGGTAATACAAAACATAGTTGAATGTATTCATTAAAACGACGCAGTAACATCAAAAGGTGCTATAATTTGCGAATAACGAGATAATGGTAAAGATAAAAGCGTTGTATTTCAGTAAAAGCCGTTACATAAAGGAAAACAAAAAAATTGTGCTTGTGGGACTCCAGATAACCCATATATATTGTTTCCCCGGGTTCTACCTACAAAAAGACGTACGTATGTCATTTTTAATCAAATTATATACTTCATTATTTTACCTCCCAGACAAAATGAAACTAATTCCTTATTGTATTTTAATAAGTGGGCAGCTCATTTCTTGTTACAGACATCAATAATTACTTATTAAAAACAAAGTCAAACAAAGACATTAAAAAAAATGTCATAATGGGCGCATCCAGCAGTCAGAGCATTCAGCAGTGAAAATTAACACATAAATAGTAACGCATATTTTTATTACAGACTCATACGAAGATTCGAATTATCATAGGTGTTTGCTAACAGCGCCATCTATCATTTTCTATGTCAATCGATACTGGCAATGTATAATATTTAATTATTGTAAATTATTGAGTGATTTAGATTAGATTAAACTGTTCATACCTTCTAGGAATGCCACATGTTTACTCACATACGCACTGATAGAAGTCACTAAATAAGCCGGTGTCACAACACACGACGCGTGACACCATCTTAAGAAAATGTGGCGTCGTGCGATAAACGATGACGACGACAAACTCTTGATTTGAGTCTTGACTTAAAGCAGACCTAAATTGGTTTCACAATAATTATAATCGGATTTGTGAAATTGTAATAGAATTATTCTAGATTTAAGTAACATGTGGAAACTTTTCTGTTATTTATTTAATGCCCCGGAAATATATCCTATGTGCAGTCGAGATAGAATAGTAAAGTTGCTATTTAAAATTAATAACGAAGTAATTAAAACAAATTAGCATTGTGCAATGGTATTAGTATTATTTTATAATTAATAGAATAATTAGTCGATCTAAAATAGGTTTCAAAGCAAATAAGGATTTGTAAAAGTAATTCGGTTGTTTCAATTGTGAAATATTTAAGATAATTAATGACAACGTAATTCATTGAATGTATGATGTTAAAATCATTATTAATTTATAGTTAGGATTATTAGCGACCATAAAATGTAACTATGTAGAAACTCGTAGATTAAGTACTTCGTTAAATTAGGATTTCCTTCACTTGGGTCGTCGGCAGGTGAAGGAAGGCCATACCTTTATAAGTGCTGGTACAAGGTTGTATAAGATTCATTATTGTTTCTGAGTTCGTGAGATCTATCGTTATTGTCGTTAAGTGATAATTATTGTCTCTAGGTTATTGTAAAATCATTATTAAAAAGAACAAGAATCGAACAAGTCGTCGTTTCATTTCATAGGGTCAGTCATGTTGTGAAAATACATAAAAATGGAGGACAATGCTATCCGTATGCTCTCCCTAGTCTCTACTTATCTACTCTGGCATATAATTAAACAATATTTTATCGGAGAATTAAACAAAAAAACAAGATTTCGACAACAACGCCACTTACTGGCTCCAACGATATCGATCATCGAGGAAATGCCCTAAGTACAAAAAGAGTTCATCACAATCAGTGTAGGATTAACGAAGACCAAGAATCGTGAACAGATAGAAAATGCAATTTCATATACCAATTTATGTATGTTTGTTATACACTGATAAACTCCAACACCGTTGGATAGGTTGTCATAAAAATTGGCACAGTTAAACATTTTTTCATCAAGATTATTATGCTAACCTTTCACTATAACTAGCTAGAGATTCACTATAGATAGCCAGAGAAATATCAACTTTTATAACATACTAGCCGACCCGTGCCCACTTCGTTGAGCGGTAATAGGCATTATCAAACCACAACTTTTCTCTAGAACTCGAATCATATATATCTCATAATTAAGGCAGCGTTCGTAAGAAACGTTTTCGTTCGACCATTTTTCTCCGACTCCCCAGATATTACCCCCTACAACCTCACAAACTTTACCTCTTTATAATATTAGTATAGATTATAGATAATATAATTAGTTAATAGCTTCTGCCCGCGACTTTGCACGCGTGGAATAGTTATTTTGGGCTAAGACGAAGCGGAAACTCTCAAAAGGAAAAAATACCCCGATTTTAAAACATTTTTCATTGTTGCTCCGTTCCTATTGGTCTTAGCGTGATGATATATAGCTTATGACACTCATAAATAACGTGGCTTTCTATTGGTAAAAGAATTTTCAAAATCGGTTTAGTAGTTCCTGAGATTACCCCCTTCAATGTCACAAACTTTACTTCTTTATAATATTAGCATATAGATTATAGCCCCTGCCCGCGACTTCGTCCGCGTAGTCATAGTTACTACTCTGGGCTAACGCTGACACACAGCAGAAGCTCTCAAAAAGCAAAAACATCTCGATTTTGAAACATTTTTCATCTGTGCTCCGCTCCTATTGGCCTTAGCGTGATGATATATAGCCTATAACCATTCTCGATGAATGAGCTATATAACACTGAAAGAATTATTCAAATCGGACCAGTAGTTCCTGAGATTACCCCTTACAATTCCACAACGTCACAACGTCACAAACTCACAAACCCACAAACCCACAAACTCACAACGTCACAAACTTTACCTCTTTATAATATTAGTATAGACAACTAATCGCCATTAAACTTGCCCTGCGTAGATATTTGAACAGGAATATTTACAAAAAACTCATTCCACTATAACTCAACCAATCATTACCATCATTTTTATACATATACTGAACGTAAATCTAAAGTGTCTGTAAGTGTTAGGTTTTTGTGAAAAAAATGGCTGCAGGTGTCTTGAAATAAGTAATAAAATACATTTCAATTATCTTTAGAAATGTCTGTCTGTATATTTGTTTGAACTCGCATCACTGCTAAAGTACTGCGTTCACGATAAAATATCAAAAGCACAAAGCATATCCTCGAGTACCATTTAGTCTTGGTTTCATTAAAATCGGTTCACTCTATCAAAAGTTATTATAATTTTAATGACGACGCGACTTAAGTACGAGAGAAAAGTTGATAAATAAAATGGGCTTGATACGTTCAGATTATTTTATTAGTCACTGTTTTTTTACATTAGGTTCCACGCGAACGGAGTCGGTAGCCACAGCTAGTAAAGTATAAAGTGCATGAAAAGCCACTGCCACACCTAGTTATAATGTTTCATTCCACCGTACAGAATTTATTCATAAGATAGTGTAAACTTTCACTAAGACAGGTTCAGTTAAGGTTGGCAAATTAGCATTCCATAAACTAATTATACCAGTGACTTCGCTCGCAAAAGTACTATGAACTAGCTTTTGTCCGCAGCTTTGCTTTTTGACTTATGCACGAGAATAGTACATTTTTTTTCTATTATAGGTACCGTATATACTTTTCTGTACTCCTGACAATGATTATGCAAAATTTCAAACAGTATCAAACAGACAAACTCTCTCACATATTAGTAAAGATGTTTTATTTTATATTGAAACTATTTAAATATAACACGTATTTTTACGTGTAAATGTTTATTTGCAAAACTTTAACGTACTGAATATTCATTTCCGAAATCATCATCGTCATCATCAGGCTATAAGAGACCCATTTCAAGCCCATAGGTATCTTTCATAGGTATGGCCATAATCACCGCGTCAGCCCACGACGTATTGCCGATTTTAAATTGAGAAATCAAGTTCTATGTTTACTTACATACAGTAGTACTACAAGAACATTACTCAGGTTCAGGATTCCTCGCGATGTTTTCCTTCACCGTCAGCCGATAGTGTTACCAATTTAAATCAGTAAATGTACACGAATTCCGAAAAATACGTAAGTATATGTTGGGGTTAGGAACCTGCGGACACCGGATTGATATTCCACCGGTCAAACCACTAGACCACCGCGACTTAATTTCCGAAATAATGGGAACAAATTGGACGTCGAAAAGAACTAATATATTTAATTATGATGAGGCAATAATATACTTTGATAAGGATTAATGTGTTGCATGTTGTGTTTAACATTATAATATGTTTTGTCACGAAAAACTGGTTATTGTGAATTAATATTTTTTACTTTATTTCAACTCTAGCCAATTATCCACTGCGATGGCATAAGTCAACAATTAAGAGTTGATATACAATATTTCAAGGGAATTTAATGATAGTAGTTTAATTTTTGTCAACTCCATTTAATACTATGTTTCGATCGCGGCTTCACACGCCTTAATGAAGATTTGATCTATCGCTTGGAAAGTATTATTTTCATTATAATACCGCTGACACAGTGCAAAATTTCGTGATAATCAGTTGAATAGTCACGTCGTGACAAACAAACTCCCATTCGCATTTATTAGTCAAAATTATACTCACAACTTATTTCATGTAATTACTTTTTTAAACTATAAACATATACACTAAAACCTGACCCGATAACAAGATTATGAATTAAGGAAAAAATCATATAAATTGATTCACAACAATAACGGATAGAAAGTGAAAGCCTGTCGTACACGCTTGTTATTAGCTTCACCTGTATGTTTGTAAGCAACTCCTTTGGGTGCGATTTTGACCCACTTTAAACGGTCAGATTTAATTCAAACTTTGTACATTTATCGAGGACCGATGACAATATACTAATTTGATAAGATTATTCCATTATTCAATTTGCAAAATAAGATTTGTTAATCTATATCATTTTCATCTATAGTTGATAAGGCAAGAATTGATGTTAATTTTAATTTCCAATCATTATCTTTAACCGATCTATATAATATTAAGAAATTTTCGAATATCAAAGAGAATTTTTAATTCAACAAAATAAGCAAGAATTTAAATTTACAATTTTTCAGAAAAGAGCGTTGTCGCTACTGTAATGAATCATGATTGAGCCACAGATTAATTTTGCTCTAAAAAATAGTTTAAAAAAAACACGTTTTTTATATAAAACCAAACTAAAATTAGAAAATAAATTGTAATAAATTTGAATTAAAAATTGTGTATAAGTTTCTTAATAAATATAAATTAATAATAGTGTAAATTAAAAAAATATATATTTTATTTTTATAAAAGCGTGGGGTGCCTGATATCAATTGTTATAAATATTTTATTGACAGATATGAGTAGAAGGACTATCATTTCAATAATATCTTAAAAAGATCCCCACCACGCCTTTATAAAAAATAAAAAAAACATTTTCACACACTTTGACAACTTTAGTTTAAATGAAGACATTGTGATATTTTTGAAGTGAAACTTGTCATGAGGAGGTTTTAAAATTCTGATCAGCAACCTTTTTGTGTGACGAAGAATGGTTGGAGTAAACACTGTGTTAGAGTATCGAAAACACAGGTTCTTGTCCGATCACCGAAGTTAAGCAACGTCGGACGCGGTCAGTACTTGGACGGGTGACCGCCTGGGAACACCGCGTCACATTGACTTTTTGTTGTATTTATTAAAATTAAAATGTTTTCCTGTAATATAAAATGTTATAGTGTGTATTTTAAGACCTGTTTTTTTAGACAGTAGAAAGTCTCTAGGAAGTAAAAATAAATATAAAGATCGAAAACTACCCAATCGGTTTGTCGACAAACAAAGCCAGATATATATAAGTCGTTATCACGTAAACAATTTCATATAAAAAAAGATTCTGTGTTTGTGTTTACCAAAGCATTTTCCAACAAAGACATATAGATCAGATCCAAATTGTTGAATATATGAATAAAACCTTTTTGAAAAGGTTCTGTCGCTTTCATAAAAGGAGCAGAGATATCGGTGCTACGGGCAAAGGGGGAAAGTACACAGATATTAACACTCTTTGTGGTTCATACAGGGTTTGGTCCAAGCGACTCGCGATCTCATATTTTAACAAACAGGCTAAAAAAATATTAAAATGATCCAATTCAGTGTTTGCATCCACCTTATTTATGGACATGATGCTATCAAGCCCAGTGCAAGTATACTGAAGCTTGTGAATTTCTTTAAGAGGTCATTCTAAAACAAAATGATGTCCATAATTTTAAACCATTAGTTATTAATAACATCCCAATCGAAGTTGTAAGACAAGTAATCAAGACAATATAGTTAATCTGCCAGCTGTTAACACATCTTACTAAACATATAATAAAGTGGTGAGAAATTTGAGTGCCTTCATCGTCCACGGATCGTGGACCTATGTAACTGCCAACCACTGCACAATATAGAATAATGAAGGACACAAATGATGTAAGTCTTTATTTTAAAGTAGTCGTCGCTGATCTCCCTCGAGTTCCCAATTTAGGTTCAAATCTCAAAATGACTGATACTATGATTTTAAAACTGTCTCCTGACCAGTGCGTCGTAGGGTCTATACTTTTTTTGTGTCTAGCTTAAACCATTATTTATGGTTCTCGGGACTGGAGACCATCGTCAACTGATGTCCCGCACCAGTAAAGTAATTTTCTATGCTTAGATAAAAATTCACGTGTAAAATGAAACACAATAAGAGATACTGTGTAAGTTATATACTAGACAACAATTTTAGATTAGAACGTTCGTATCTACTGTTTGAAGTATCTGGCAGTTTTCAATAAAGGGTCGTCCATTAATAATGTGAGGTGTTTTTGAGGATTTTTTAAGCCACCTTGAGATGTCGACATTTGATTTGTCTCGACCCCTCTCCCTTAATCTCACACGAGATCTTTGAATATTTATATTTTGAGTGTAAATGCATCGTTTTTACTCAATAAAAGTAACACAATTTGCTTTATTATTTTTTTACTATTATTACATTTAGTTATAATCACTATTACATTACATTTCGAAATATCAATGTCAAATAACTTTACATCTATTCATGGATTTTAATATATTAAAGAAATGTGTCAGATATCGGCATATTGAAGTGAAAACTTATTTAGGCACGTTGAGCGGTATTTTTGGCTGGAGATCAATTCATAATTTCGCGTCATGATATGTTAATAAGCATGACCGGCCGTATTGAGCTTGCGTCAGACTAACGACGATTAGTATAGGGGCATGTGAACATGTAATATGATATATTGCACCTCATTATACGTTTGATTGATTAATAGTCTTTATAAAAAGCATACATTTATTGCTCGGAGTACCAATAGATATGAAAACCACACTATTGTTAGTAATTTTAATATACAAATTCTAAAATTTAAGCATTGCCATTTACACTATAATCAATTTAAAAACTCAAAAGAGAACACGGTCATTTCAATCTTTTAAATTTTCACTTCTGTTGACAGCCCTTGTGATCGGCTCGACTTTTTTAAAAGTCTAGATATATGCTTTACTTTAACTTCATATGATGTTCACGCATTTTTACACTACGTTTTGCTCCAAAAAAATATATGATCCTTGCCAAAACCCTCTCTCTCTCACGTGAGATTTGGCTTGATCAAAATGCCTAACGTAACTAACGGACACCCTCTAAGGGGACAGTGAAAATGACAGTATAAAGGATATCTCGCTACCACCTTTGAATTAAAGCATTCCTCATCCACATAGAAAGCTAACCGTTCGCTGCCAGGTGTTAAGTCAAAATTGTCTCTGCCGGTCGAGACCCTTCATACATCAGTAATTCGACGAAGCGTTAAGGTTACCTACAGTCAGTTATTGGGAGTAAGGATTTTGTGGCGTGTAGTAAAATCTTTGGAACAGTTCCGGTTTTTTGTCTAATAAACATAATCTTTCAGCTATATAGTCTTCAAAGACTGGTCAATCCTGATTATTTTGCTGATTTCCAAACCAGTGCCCTATTCATCATACGTTACAAGTCTTGCATTGAGTTTTTGCCGGGATCTTAGTCTTTTATTTAGTGGCTTTTAATGTTTACTACTTGATACCCGCAACTTCGTCTACGTTGTTTGTTATCTTAATTGTTTTCTTATATATATCTCAAAGGGATTAGGCAGCATTTTCGACGAAAGCTCCCAGGCGGCGTGCCTTCTTCCGACACTTCCAACAATTATCGTTATATTTCAACCGATTTAAAGAAAATCTTGATAAATTATATACCTGAACCTTCCTTGTGAAATATTATATCTACTAATGAAAATCCGTTTTTAGTTTTTGAGTTTGTCACGAACAAACAGACATACAGACGCATCGGAGGACTGTTTTATAATATATAGTGATTCATAATCTTGTGTTATTTAACTTTATATTTTGTAATATTGATGGCATTATGGATTTGGAGATCTTACAAAAACTCCCTGGAAAATTCTAACAAGAGGTCACCATCTTGTTAGGACATTGAAATTGTGATGAGAAACTTGTAATATTATAACCTACTTGACAATGGCCGTAATAATCTAAAAGATTGTTTGCCAAAAATAAAACTTACAATTCTTGTATTACAAACGTTTTCTCTAGTAAATTAGCGCAGTTCTGTAAAAATGCTCTTATCAAAACTACACGCGTATTATACAAGTTACAAGCAAAATCACTTGATATATATAAGTCCTTTGTCACACTTATATCTGTGGTTTATTTATTATAGATGCCTTTGTAGCTTGTAACTTATTCACAGTCAAGTGTCATTTTTAACATCAACCTAAATAGTTACTACACCGTGTTTTCAGTCTTAACGACATATAATACGGTACAAAAATCATCTTGCAATGTAGCAAAAATTATATCATGTAAATTAAAAATACAAGTTTTCATGAAATTTTATAAGATGTCCTTGTATCTTGTATGAGTTTGTAGACTCGTCTTTTTTCTAAACATAATTTACAACAATTTGCTAAAAATTCTAGTAACATGTAACTTGTAGATTTGTAATGTTTGATGTGCAACGCACAGGTGTATCAACTAAAGAATCTAATAGAATTAGAATATGCTAATAATTAGTAGTTTCCCAGTATTAATTAAGTAATTAAAGAATTAGGTATGGTGTAGTAAGGTCTCTTTTGATTTTACCCGTACGAAGGACATTTTAAAAATATACTTTTGTATATCAGGCCTCATAACGTTAACAAAACGAATTTTAATAGTTTCAGAACTATTTGAAACTATGACCGACATGTTAAAAGTCGTAAATACAGTGGACGAATCTAGAACGTTTGAAATATTTCCCTCTATCCAGTTGGCAGAACTTCAACTGGTACATTACCACTAACTCGAACAGTCCCGTGTCGGGACGATTATTACAACTGTGTTAACTGATTGTCCGCTTGCCAATTCAATACGTGCCGTTTTTAGTTTTCATAAACATAACGCGTGTGGTAACATATATAAATTTTGTTTATTCATATAAAACTCATTTTTAGGTACAGACATAAATATTTAGACGTGAATATTTGTTAATTCCCATATTGAATGAATAGTACAATAAATAATTTAGTAGACTTCCAATAAATAAATTTAGTAGGAACCCATCGAATTTTTCTTATAAGTTAAGTACAATTTATATATATAAAGATAAAGCTTTGAAGAAATATATGGTGGGCCGTACAAGATCAATACGAAATATAAATAATACATGTTCATACAGGCTGTTATACTACACGTCGCTAGACTGTTGCAAGCGTAATCATACATCACAAGCATGTTGAGGTCATCGGTGATGCGAACCCGTAAGTTTTTCCCCTAACAAAAATCGATGAAAGTGATTTTTTCACTTCAAATTCAAGCTAAATTGGTTTAACCGTTCTATACTAATCCACTTAAGCCATTATCATCGTTATCATCAGCCTGTAAGAGACCCACTGCTGGGCCATAGGCTTCTTCCCGAAGGAAACTATGGCAATAATCACCACGTCAGCCCACGACTTATTGGCTATTTCAAACTCTGAGAAATCCATAGTTCTATATTTTTCCCACGTACAGTAGTAGGTACTACAAGAACATTTCTCAGGTTCAGGTCCTCACGAGGTTTTTTTTCACGTCAGCCAACCAGTGCTCCAATTTACATTAGTAAATATACGAGAATTTCACTTAGGTAGATTCGGTAAATGGTTTTTATTTATATTTTACTAGCGGGCCCGGCAGACGCTGTCCCGCCCTGACTATAAAAAAAACCTTGACAAATTATATACTAAAACCTTCCTCATAAATCACTGTATCCACTGGTGAAAACCACATGAAAATCCGTTCAGTAGTTTTTGAGTTTATCGCGAACAGACAGACAGACAGACGCGGTGGGGGACTGTGTTTTATACTATGTAATGATTAACACTGGCGGTATCCGGGGAACGTTGTACCGCCCTGATAATAAAAAAAAACCTTTACAAATTATATGCCTAAACCTTCTTCATGAATCACCTTTTCTACTGGTGAAAACCGTATGAAAATCCGTTCAGTAGTTTTTGAGTTTATAGCGAACAGAGAGACGTGGCAGACGACTTTGTTTTATAATATATAGTGAGTGATATTACAATAAATCAAAAATTAACGTATCTGTGCACGCTCGCAACTGACGTAATAGAATAAAATAAAAAAGAACACAGACATGTAATAATTATACAGGTACACTCATTGACAAAAACTTCTTGATTAATGTTCAAAGTTGCAAGTCAAAGCAAAGCAGTCAAAAATGGGCAGTTAAACTGCACAGGCCTATATGGTGGAGTTGCATTATGCTGATGCGACTCCCACAGTTCGTTAGGGGGGTGACACCCATTTCCCCTTGAGGGATCCACCATCTTGACCCCTCAGGCCGCAGTATGAGTCACTTAGGAGGGGACAACACCTGTTGGAGGAGCAGACGTAGTGTCGATTAGACAGTCCCTGCTCCTCCGAGCAAAAGGTGTAAGAAGGTACCATGGGGTTTTAGTCCGTGCGACTCGGGCATATCCATCCTCTGCTGCCCGGCGAGATAGATATCCGTGGGGAAAAAAAACGTGTATTGGATAAGTAATAAAATACATTTCAATCATTTTTAGAAATGTCTGTCTGTCTGTCTGTTTGTGTGAACACGTATCTCTACTAAACATCTGCGTTCACAATAAAATACCACCAAGAAGATCATAAAGCATATCCTCGGATATCATTTAGTGTTAGTTTCATTAAAATCAGTCCACTCTATCAAAAGTTATTGCAATTTTAATGACGATGCGACTTAAGTACGAGGTAAAATGCAGATAAGTAAATGGAATTAATTTATCAGACGATTTTATTAGTCACTGTTTTTTTACAATAGGTCTATATGTAACAAGGAGATAGATTTAGAGTTAAATGTGCAGATAGTCGTTGTCATTAATTAAATGCACTTAAAGTTAAATGGAATTGAAATAATGGTACAGATGATTACAAATAAAGTCAGGTGACTTAAGTAAGTCATTCCCAACCCTCAATCGTTTCCACCCTTACGTTTATTAAAGCCACGTTCAGGGGGTTCGCAATTTGTTGTATTTGTGTTACGTTTCGACTGCTTCACTTATCCACAGGTTTGCAAATTTCAGAAGTTGTGTGTTTGAGTTTATTTCACTGAATTTCTATTTCAAATTTACATTATTTCTGAAGTGAAAACTTCTTCAAGCGCGTTAAGCGGTATTTTTTTGGCGGGAGATAAACATATGATTTCGCGCCATGACATGCCAGTAAGCTTGACTAGCTTGCGTCAGACTCTCTAGTTCAGCGCTCTCAGTTACGCGTCTCTACGCGTACTAACTATAAGATCCTGTGTACATGTAATATTGATACTTTGTATTGAGATTGTATGTTTGTTGAATTAATAAACTATATAAAAAAGTATATAATTATTAATCGGAGTGCCAATAGATATGAAAGAGAGACTAATAACAATAATTTCAATTTACAAATTGTGAAATTTAAATAATTCACACTATAATATACATTTAAAAATTCAAAAGAGAACACATTTATTTTATTGTTTTGAGTTTTCACTTCTGTCGGCAGTCCTTGACTTTTTTTTATACAACTTTTAAATACTTTACCCAAGTATTATATGAAGTTAAGTAAACATTTTCAGAACAATATTTATTACTAGCTGTCCCCCGCGGCTCCGCACGCGTTTTTTTTAAATGTATTAAAAAAAAGTAAAATTTTAATTAGGTGTGTACATTACAGAAATGCTTTTTCAAAAACGTTTGTAACTACGACACGCACGCCATCTACTGTATTATGTTATGTGTACATTAGATATGTGAATACGAATAGTATATCGAATGGGAAGGGATTTATCATCAGCAACATACCTAGAACTTTAACCACTATATACCACCCTCGGTGCTCACTAACACTATATAAGAAAGTAATGAAAATTTTAAACTATACATTATCGAACAATTTGTGTTAAATTGTTTATTATATAGATATAACATGCCCATATTGTCAATATAATTGTGTTATTCTTATACGTTGCTATAATCACTGAGTTATGTAGATGTAAACGCGGTAAATAAAACAAAATTGCCGCCAAATTGACCAAAATGATAATATAATTCAAATTACATACATTCATTCTTGGAGTCCAGTACAGCGCACGTCTCACGCGCTTGTTTACATTAAACAAATTATTTTTGATCAATTTCACACGAAAGAATGCATACGTAACAGTTCATCACTACATAGTGTAAAACAAAGTCCTCTGATCTGTCTGTTTATCTGTTCGTGATAAAGTCAAAAACTACAGAACGGATTTTCATGCTGTTTTCACCAGTAGGTAGAACGGTTCACGGGGAAGGTTTAGGTATAATTTGTCAAGGTTTTCTTTTTATTATCAGGGCGGGACAACGTCTGCCGAGCCCACTACCTTAAAATAAAATAGCTCATTAGTTAGTTGTCTGCCAGTGAAAGTTCCGTGAAAATTAATTCAAGCATTTCGGATATTCTACTACAGCTGAAAAAACCCTAAATTACTTTTTATGAGGTCTGCAGTCTACCAGTGAATATCCCGTGAAAATTGGTCTAACCATTTTGGAAATAGCAATGCGGATGAAGCCGCGGACAAATAAAATAGAATATGTCAACCGCTATAATTTCGGCTATCTGGCAGTAAAAAGTAAAATTCCCGTTAAAATAGATCCAGCCGTTTTGGAGATTACCCGGAACAAACAAACAAACAGACAAAATATAATAATATAAAAATATAGACAAAGTATAAAAAAATTTTTTTTGGTCATTTGCAGCCATATCCATTCATCAAAAAGTTGTTATTTTAATTGTACATACACAAACTTTATTTTTATAATACGTAATAGAGAACAAATAAAAAATTGGAAATAAAAGTAATATAAACTTTTTGCATAGGAAAACAAAATAAACTTTGAAAATGTTTGCGACAGAAACTTACCACGTTACCATGGCAACGTATATAACACTAACGCTAACAAAATGTCTCAAAAGGAAAAAAGTGCCCGATTTTGAAACATTTTTCATTAGTGCTCTGCTTCTATTAGTCTTAGCGTGATGATATATAGCCTAAAGCCTTCCTCTATAAATGAGCTATCTAAAACCGAAAGATTTTCTCAAATCGGACTGGTAGTTCCTGAGATCATAGCGTTCAACCAAACAAACAAACAAATCTCTTCAGCTTTATATATTAGTATAGATTTGCGTGAAGGGGCTAGAAAGTCGTAGTGGTCTAGTGGTATGGTCGGCGGAATATCATTCCAATGTCGGCAGGTTCGAACCCCGGCATGTACCAACGATTTTTTCGGAATTAGCGTACATTTACTAATTTAAATTGGAAACCCTATCGACCGACGGTGAGGAAAAACATAATGAGGAAACCTGAACCCAAGAAATGTTCTTGTAGTACTACTGTATGTGGGAAAACCGACCTCTGGATTTCTCAGAATTTGAATTCGGCAATACGTCGCGGGCTGGCGTGGTGATGGTTATACCCATAACTTTTTTCGGGAAGAGGACTATGCCCCTGCAGTGGATCTCTTACAGGCTGATGATAGTAATGCAGCGATTATGTTCACCTTAATGTAAGAAGACCTATTCTTAAGGAACAATAATTTTTTGCTGGATAAAAGTTCCCTATATCCTTTTTCACTCCTAACAACGTGGATGCAAAAAATAATGGTGATCAGATGAGTAGTTCAGAACTAGTTACTGTCCGCGACTTTGTCCGCGTGCAATAGTTACTTTGGGTTAACGCTAACTCGCAACTTCGTTTACGTAGAAGGTGAAAATATTTTTAAATAATACCTACGTTAACCCCGATTGTTATACATTCTTCATTAGTGCTCCGCTCCTATTGATCTTAACGTGATGATATAGCCTATAAGCCTTTCTCGATGTATAATCTATCTAACACTGAATTTTTTAAATCGGACCAGTAATTCCCGAGTTTAGCGCGTTCAAGCAAACAAACTCGTCAGCTTTACAATATTAAGTATAGAAGATTGATAGTAAATTTTTATCTTAAATCAGACGAGCTCAAGGAAACAATTTACCACCAAGTTTTGGTTATATCACCATGGTTTTCTTCAGCAAACACTGAGACGCATTGTAGGACTCAAACCGAGTTCAATAGCTTTCATATCAAAATTAAAAAAATGCATCTAATGTAAACTTTATTAATTTTTTTATTGTATGCCAGCACTCGGTTGGCTTCGACCTCACGTGATGGTAAGTTTAGACGAATCTGACGCCGGATCGCGCCTATCTTACAAATGCTCATACACTCTTTGCTTATATAATTCCAAGTTATATATGGACGGGAAAAGATGCCAGTAGCAATTTTTCTTTTTTTTTTGTTACATGAGGAGATCCCTAACAGATACGCATCCCGTCGGGCAGCTAAGGATGAGTTATATCCGATTCGCACGGACTAAAAAACCCCATGATGCCTTCATACACCTTTTAGGCGGGGGAGCAGGGACTGCCGACTGGCACTGCGTCTGCTCTCCCGACAGGTGTAGGCCCTCCAAGAGGTCCTGACTGTGGTCTGAAGGGTCAAAGATGGTAGATCATTCAAAGGGGGAGTGCATGTTAGACCCCCCCCCTGACATACTCGCCCCTCGCCCCCTCTCCCCTCCCTATTCTCTCTCTCCCTCGCTCAGACACAGTCCGGCAACACACTTGCGACTCCCCTGGTATTGCTAGTATCTATGGACGGCGGTGATCACTTACCATCAGGTTACCCGCCCGTTCGTTTACTCCCTATTAAAAAAAAGTTCCTCGCGGACGGAGTCGTGGGCACAGCTGGTTAGTAATAATATTAAAGATAATCAGGATAAACCATCCTTGTCGCTAAAATACAATAGTATTTCCATGAATTAAAATTAAATCTGTCCTATAATTTTATTATACAATTCGCCAGCCCGCACTCACTGACGTTGCCTGTCCACCTGTCAACTACATACAGTGAGGTGAAGTGACATGAAACTCCCTCTAGCGATGTAATTAAATACACTAAACAAACAATTGTGTTTGTATTTCTTACATAAAGCAAATTGTTGTAAGAAAATTTAAGCTATTTTACAATTTATACTCAAACTCTGTTGGGGGTTAAAGGAATTGCTACTGTAATTGAATATAAAAGTAATAATGTATTTTTTAAAGATTAAAATTTGTAATAGTTCATACTAAATCTCACTGAATATTAACCGCAAGAATAGCCCTTAACAGACAACAAATAAGAGATAGCGCATCTTGGAAATTGTAATGAAAGAATTAATGAATTTAATAAATCTATATACAGGGTCGGCGGCAGTTATAAAGGTATGACGTCCTTCCTATGATTTAATCGATCAGTCGCTCAAGAACAATGGCGTATCGATAATAAAGTGTTAGATACAATAATCCTACGTATTATACTCAGAGATGAGAACGGGTCGGCACTCCGCGCGAGAAAGATTCCCTCTCCTATTTCGCTACACCTTATATAGGCTTATTTCATATTAGACGGTAGAGCGTAATATTTATATCAGTACAAATACTTTTTTCTACTATATATTACTAGTACTACTATATAGTACTAATATATTTATCTACTACCGTAATCTATATGACTTTTATAACAAATCCGAGATACATAGAGAGTTTAAAAATAAATCAATCTTTCCCAATGCAAGAAATTACTATCGATTTTCTTAAGATAATGATTTCGATCAGCTAATGGCTTCATAATTATGCAAATAAATTACTATTTCTTATCAGTATTAGACAAGTACACTCGTATCATTTAAAATACATAAATATACGATAAGAGTCGACAGAGTTTACCGTATCTCATGATAGTTTCAAGATAAAACGAAAACCACGTACCAGTTTATTAATATTTGATTCTCAAGTATAAAATCTTTACTGAAAGCTAAATTCCAATTTCGGTGACGTGTCTCCCGCACCAATAGCTCTTCTACTAAATATGGGTCGTTAATTAAATTTCTGTGTAAATAATTTCGTCCAATTTATTTCCAATATATATAAACTTAATTACATTCAGATGTTAAAGGTAATTCGGTTTCTAACATACATTTGATTATATAAAACCTATTATTAGCAAAGATATTCTGATATGTAGTAGAAAATAAGCATACAATCCGCTTGATGCTTAGAAGTCATTACCTCTTATAGCTATAGATATATAAATAAGCTTCAAAGGAGCACTATTCTGATAAATCTAATAGGTCAACTCACATTGCCGTGTTTCAGTATAGATAAGTATGTATGTTGGCGATATAAGCGCAATCACAACCTTCTTTGTGCCGTCAATGAATACACTATCAGTTAAAACACTGCTTTGACTCTACTATGTATATTTACATGTATAGACATACATAATAACAGCTATTCATCAATAAAGAATTACGCTATGGTGATATTATTCAGGAATTGTTGTTTTAAACAAACTAGTGGGTGCCCGGTGGTCGACATTCGACCATAATTCATTGATTTTTTAAAGTTTCAACTTTATTCGGGTTCCTTTGTCAAATGGTATACTTCTATTATCAAAGGTTTTCATCGTGGCTATTCAGTTATTTGTCACTTTTTTTAAATTGTATAAACATAAAAAAATCTATGAAAATGAAAATCGAAATTAATTATAAATTTGAAACAAAAACAGGCGGTTACATAAGGTGGTAAGGCTCTCAAATTCTAAGTAAAGATAACTCTACGAAAATAAAGAAATTTATCACAACTCATGACACAATTATCAATTAATTTTACACGATATCATGGGTGGGTGGGGTGGTATTTCTGGGTGATATTGAATTAAATGTAATCTGTACATTATAAGGAATAGTGATACACCCAGTATCATCGTTTGGAAAAGTAATGGATACACAATAGAATCAAATAACGAATCCAAAACAAAGAAGTTTTTAATACTGCCATTAACTTTTGAAAATGAATTCCTTTTTGTTCAAAATTTATCATTAACTGTAATAAATATAATTGCTACATCAAGTTGAACTGCATCATCGTAACCGCGGAGATCTAAGTCATGGATTACTTTCATGAGCAAACAAATTTTCTTATTTTGATTTTACAACGTATTTTTGGCTCATTTTTTTTATTGAATCATCATTTCAATTGAGTTCACCACAAAAAATAATAAACATAAACATACTAAGTATAGACTTTGGTAATATTGCTTTACTCTTATGACAACATGAAGCAAAATGACATGAAGTGTAAGCAGTCCTGTCACTTAAAATTTTTGATATTCAATGAGACCAAATAGAATAATCATTATTTCAGTGGTTCCATAAATTTACTAAATATAATTATTAAAATTATGAATTTACATATTATATTATTATAAAATTAACCTACAATTTGACCAGTTGATTTTAAAGGGCATGTAAGGCATGCAACGTCAGTCATGTTAAAAATATTGAAAAGTTAAAATATTGGAACGTAACAGTGACGGACATTTTGACGGATGTCAAAATGACTTTTCCATTTATATGTGTGTATATGTTATATAAAATTTGAGCAGTAGTGTGAGTAATGTATATTTTAATTAATTTAATATGCTTGTAATGCATTTTATATAAAAAAATAGCTTTCTGCACTTCTCCTCCATATAAACTTATATTTACTTATAAACTTTAACTTTAAATTTAAAGATATAATATCAATTAAAAATCGGATATATAGTAGTTAAGTAAAATAACAACAATAGTTGCTCATTTCAAATAATTTGTAGTATAAATAATAAAATAATCGGGAGCAGGAAAAAGATGCGGTCCAAGAGCCTGCTGAAATAAAGAAGGAACGGTGGCAGATATTTCGTTCTTTTCCGATTTGCTTTTTTGTATTATACTACAATCTGGACTAACAATAATCAAAATAATATATATGTTGCTTATATCGTGACTTCAACTACCAGTAACGGCAAATGCTCTCTCTTTCACACCTATGCGTCGTTGCGTAATGCTTGTTTACACGTTGGAATAATAACTGCTGAACATTTTTTTTGACTATCAATCTTCTAGTGATTATTACTGCTATTACCGAGCCGATAATGATATTATAAGTTTCTTGTTATCATTTCAATAAACTAACAAGATGATGACCGATTTGTTGGAATTTTCCAGTGAGTTTTTGTGGCAAGTTAGTATCCACGCTCCGTAGGATTTTTACCCATCCACTTACTTATGCCCAATAACCAAACTATATTACGTAAAACACCACCAATATTACAAAATATAGAGCCAAATAATATAAGATCATGAATAGAAAATAAAAACCACTACATGACATTACAAGATCCCGCCGGCTGACCGTTGTCAATAATTACGAATAACAGATAATAATGTCTTTAAGAATTTGTTATCCTCTGTTATCGTAATATTCTTTCTTCGTTGCACTGTTCAGTATGCTACTCCATTTAACTCTGCTATATGCTACGCTAAAATAAAATAATTTGAAAAGGGTTTGGCTTAATTGAAAGGATTTGAAAGTGATTTGTCTTACTTAATGTACCCTAAATAGGCTCGTTAAAATAATTGCTAGCAATGACATGGTTTGTGCACTTACCCCATTATAATTGAAGCTTTCCTTTTGTAGCGCCCTTTGGGGTTAGAATAAATTATTTTTAAACCGCTGTCTCAACTAAGTCAGTTAATGTTTACTAAAGCTTCGGAATGGATTAAGAGCTCAGCTTGAATGCCTTTCGAGGACTGGCAATTTTGAGCTTTAGCGAATGATTTCAGATATTCATTGTTTTGCGTTAAACTTTTGTTTAAGATAAATCAGTGCCTGTGTAATATTATTTGTTCGTATCACGCTTTCCATCTACGGTATAAATGTTATTTTTTATTTCTTCAACTAATATAAAGTTATATCATCTGACAACTGGAGGATTCATATTTGACCCAATAAATTACAAGTAGTTTGATGATGTCTCACAAGTAATACCCACGTCGTGATTGATTCATTTGATGATACCAGAAACAGTCAATTTTTATTACAAATATTATTACACATTATTTTGTTTCACTTTTTAAAATTAATTTATGCTTGAATGTAACTAATAACATAGGTATTTGACATATGAATTTGTATCATATTCTGTAGGGTTTCGCATTTCTGTTGCAGTTTTTGGCACGATCCTGGAATGTCATGTAGTGGTTCTTCTTATATTTTATTCGTAATCTTGTGTTGTTTTGGCTCTATATTTTGTAATATTAGTTGTATTTTACGTAACATAGTTTGTTTATTGTGCATAAGTGAAGTGGATGGAAAATAATACCACGGAGCATGGACTCTGACTTGCCACAAAAACTCGCTGGAAAGTTCTAACAAGACGGTTACCATCTTGTTAGTTCATGAAAATGATCCCAAAAAAACTTATAACACCATTACCTACTCGACAATGCCAGTAATAATATACTAAAAGAATGGTTGCCAAAAATAAAATAATAATTTTTGTTAAATTGTGATTGATACCAAAAAAATTGTCAGTGTTTATTTATCGAACCAAATTATGTATGTCTCAAAACCAAGTGATTGAAACAACTAAATATCAGCTTGGAGATAGCAAACTCGGATTATGTTCCGATCATAAACCAAATCTCATTAAACCAACGTCAGTACTGCCTCTGTATACATAATTACAAAGTATCCCTCCCTAGCTATAGAGTGCACATTTTAGTTTATATTATGGTTGGCACATAATCTGCATTTAATATTCTGTAGCCGTTATTTAACTAATTCTGTTAACACTTTGCTCTTGGGAAATACGTTATTAGTTGGCTAGAATTAGATATAAATTAATAACAAATGGTGAACTTACCTATCTTATTTCATATTCTGATGCCTTATCTTCAGTGTGAACGGATTTGTAAGTATTTTTTCTACGGTATAGAAACGAATTTGAATAAAACATGATACATATCATTACGTTTATTATTACAACAGGACATAATAGCTGCATTATATCTTATAATAAACTCAGTGCAGCCCAAGAATAGAGGTGACCATAGTTAGGTGATACTATCGGCTGTCCGTGAAGGAAAACGTCGTGAGGAAACGTGAACCTGAGAAATGTTCTTTTAGTCCTTATTATTATGTCCTTATGTTGGTACAATATATGCACGTCTCGGGACTTGTAATCGCCAATTCGTCGTGAGCTAGCTGAGTGTGTATGTCCATACCTTCCTTCGGGTGAATTTTTTAAATGATGACTCAATAAAGATAATCTATACTAATATTATAAAGAGGTAAAGTTTGTGAGTTTGTGGGTTTGTGAGTTTGTGAGTTTGTGACGTTGTGACGTTGTGGCGTTGTAAGGGGTAATCTCAAGAACTACTGGTCCGATTTGAATAATTCTTTCAGTGTTATATAGCTCATTCATCGAGAATGGTTATAGGCTATATATCATCACGCGAAGGCCAATAGGAGCGGAGCACAGAAGAAAAATGTTTCAAAATCGAGATGTTTTTTTCTTTTTGAGAGCTTCTGCTGTGTGTCAGCGTTAGCCTAGAGTAGTAACTATTACTACGCGGACGAAGTCGCGGGCAGGGGCTATAATCTATATACTAATATTATAAAGATGTAAAGTTTGTGAGTTTGTGACGTTGTAGAGGGTAGTCTCAGGAACTACTAAACCGATTTTAAAAATTATTTTGCCAATAGAAAGCCACGTTATTTGTGAGTATCATAAGCTATATATCATCACGCTAAGGGTAATAGGAGCGGAGCAACAATGAAAAATATTTTAAAATCGGGGTATTTTTTCCTTTTGAGAGCTTCCGCTGCGTCTTAGCCCAAAATAACTATTCCACGCGTGCAAAGTCGCGGGCAGAAGCTATTAACTAATTATATTATCTATACTAATATTATAAAGAGGTAAAGTTTGTGAGGTTGTAGGGGGTAATATCTGGGGAGTCGGAGCAAAATGGTCGAACGAAAACGTTTCTTATGAACGCTGCCTTAATTATGAGATATATATGATTGAGTTCTAGAGAAAAGTTGTAGCTTGATAATGCCTATTACCGCCCAACGAAGTGGGCACGGTTCGGCTAGTAATACATATAGGTATAGAAGACGCGAATAAAAAACTCATTATTGTCGAAGTTTGACCACCAGACGAATAGTAGTTTGGTGAAATACATCAAGATTATGCACAAGAAATTCAAATTTCTTCCGACAACGACTGTGAATACCTAATAGTTATTTTAGTAGTAATCTTTTTTAAGCGATTGGAGACAAACAGATATGCTGGTCACTGGAACAGGCAGGTCACTTCATGGTAAGTGATCACCACCGTCCATAGACACTAGCAATACCAGGGAAGTCGCAGGTGCGTTGCCGGCCTTTTAAAGGAGGTGGGCCTCCGGTGCTCTCTCTGGTCGAACGAAACGCAATAACTATTACTTCACGTTGGTTTTCTGTGGTTCGGGTGGTAGTACCCTGGGAGAGCCGACCCTTTCATGTTGAACCCAGTAATAGCTTCAGCGTGGTTCTACCACCATCGATATTATATATTTCAAAGTAATATATTTACCATCTACGAAGAGCTAGTTTCTTCAACCTTGGACTGTATAATGTCTCCAGAAATAGGTGCATATTAACCTCGTAACGGTGTATCCTTCATTTTTATGTGAAAAGGATGCATAAAACGAAGTAAAACGCTGATGAATACGGCGCGCTAACGCGTGGGAAGTCCATTGTTTGGGTAACCTTGTGTATCGCCGCGATCTGGTATGTTTTAACTTATATTTAGATGACGCCATCTTAGTTGCGTTCACCTTGTACTATCCTATATATTTTCGTGTTTTCAAATCGACTAAATCAAACAAGTAAATTAAACTTTATTTTGTTATAATTCTATATGTCGGATGATCACAAATTCTCATATGCGTTATTTTTTTTATAATGGACTTTACTTCACCGGAATTGACAAATACAAATTCAAAATCATTTCAACACAGTTCGGTAGGTATTATCCGCATTACAAAAACAAAAATAAATCTAAAAAGTACATTGATTAAACTTCCTGAGACCATTATGTTTGTATTTCTTTAATACTACTAGAATCAACTTAGATTTTTTGTATTAATTATACATTTATTTACTTTCAGTTATTATTGAAGTTATACTTCTTTTGACGCGTTAGGGAAAAATGATGAGAGTAAATTTTTACGATGCGCGCACACACCGTCACGAAAAACCCACACCCTAAAGTTAGCTATAGTCAACATTTTTTTTCCTTGTATTTCTTTGTATTAAAACTTTCAATGCATTAAACACCTTTTTTCTGTTGTTAGTGTTGTTTTTTCTCCAAACGTAGAATAAGGCGAAAGATAAAATTTTTGAAAAGATTTTTATCTTGTTACGCCAAAGAAGTATAACTTCTAACGCGTGTACATAAGTACACACACACTTTTTTATTTGTTATTACTAGTTGCCAACCGCGACTTCTTCTTTAGATGAAAAAACATTTAAAAATGAAAAACAAAATTAACTTTGATTTAAAAATTGATTTGTTAATAATGTTATCTGTTTAGTTTTTCCTCTTCCGCGCATGCACCTCATACCGCTTGCCCCACTTCACACATCATTTAATACGTAACGTTTATAAAAAAAAATACGTTTGAATAGCTTGTAAATAAAAAAAAGATATTGTGATATTTTGAAAATAAGGACCTAGTATTAAGAAATAAAACTAAAAAAATTGTTCAAAATCTATCGAATAGTTTTAGCGTGATCTGCGCACAACGACAGATCCCTTTGAGTTTGAGTTATATATGAGAGAAGAAGATAGTAATTTTAAACCTATTTTATAGAGTGGTAAGAATTTCTCTAAATATACACATACTTAAGATTAAATTAAATCGCAATGAACTATAAAACACCAAGCGCTCTATTTCAATTCAATATAGTTTAATAACTAAATAAAAGGATGTGGCGTAAAGGCATACGATAGAAGCGCAACTTTCGTATTACAATCAAAAATATAACAGAAAACTAACGTGACGCGTTGTTCCTAGGCGGTCAATCATCCATCATGTACTGACCGCGCTGGACGTTGTTTAAGTTCGGTGATCGAAAGAGAACCGGTGTTATCAACACTCTACCCGACACAGTGCTTACCCCCACCACTTTTCGTCACACGAAAGGTTGCCGATGAGAATTTCAAAACCCTCCCATAAGCTTTACTTAAAAAAAAAAAGTCTATATATTCAGTAGCTTTTGCGTGATGAGCGCACAACGACAAACCTCTGTCATTTTTTTATACCACCATATGGTTCATCACAGTCCAAGTGACACAAGTCACAATGTGAACGGAACACCTAGATGTATTCTCACATCAAAGAAAATGAAGATACTTCGATCGGCTGCCAAAATGTAATCAAGGAAAATGTAAAATAAAATATCTATAATAATATAATTTGATAAACTCGTTTCAAATGTATAAAAAAATTGTATCCGACCGATTTATTGAAAGAAGATTTTGCAGTGTTCTTCTGTAATTCATTTTGACTTCTAATTTGGACTTTATGCGACTGAACATAAGAGCCATTGTTACAAGGAGACTGCGTTGAAAAATTTTCATTTCTAGCCGGGCTCTCCGATCCGTTTTGGAACAACGTTTATTTAACAGTTTGGCCTAAATCATTAGCTTGTAGCGATTTTGTCGTAGCAATTGACAATTTTTCTGTTGAATAACTTTTGAAAGAAAGGAAGGATATAAATTACAAATCTTATCAGCTATCACCTGAAAACCTAAGGTTGATGAGGACCCGTGACTTGTAATGTCGGATACACACCGATCGAAAACTAACAAACGAAAATAAAGAATTTGGAGATGCAGGTGAATCAACGCGCGTAGTGTGGGATGCTCATTCTCGGACGACAAAACTATGGAACGAGCGTGCTACTGAACGATATAATAGGATAATTATTGAAGTTCTTATGGCACGGCAGGCAAAAATTTTCGTTACGTATAATGCGTTACACGTTAAAGGGTATTTGAGTGTATGTGTATGTATAAGTGTTTGTCTGAGTCTAGTATTATACAAAATAAGTAATTAAATATTTATAATGTATAATAAGTACTACGGGACTTCGTATAGTATATAGTTTATAAACATTCTCATATGTATATATAATGTAATACAAATAAACCAAAGAAGTTTCACTTCCTCCGAGTGTACACACTGATACATGCATTTAAAAAAAATGTAAACACTTATATTATTATAGTATAAATAAATATTTTTTTATACAATTTCGACTGCCAAATTCCAAGTATAAATGACGAAAAAACTTTCCAATTTACAAGTCTTCACGTGTGATTCTCTATTAGCGACATTTGTGTTTTAATTAATTCTTATTCTCTAAGCGTTGGTAATCTTGGTTTACAGAATAGCTAAAGCGAATATCCGTGCATATGCTCGCCGCCGCTTGCCCAGATTTGTTAGGTCTGTATCCGGCATAAGAAAATCAACTAACAATTATAGTTACATCACCTTCTTTCTTATAAACTGAATTACAGATAGCGTATGTAACTTATATATCAATTCTCTCACATAATCTTAAAATAAATACATAACAATATTGTGTGGTTTTATGAAACCACGATGAAAGTGAAACTTTTTTTCGGATCGTAGGCATTTAACTGAAAAATTTCGGAAAATTATTTGATTTAGGTGACCCCTCAACTCTATTTAGGGATCAAAACAGTTTTGGGATGAAGTTAAAGAAACCATCGGAACTCTATAAACACCTCAGAGTGACCAAAATGCATCTCTTGGGACAATCCCAGGACGAAATAGTCTCATCACTCCCAAAAGATAAATGTGTTACAGAGCTTGAGTCAAGACTTCAATTCCACAAACAATTTATGGCAGGAGCACAATTTAATAGAGTCGGACTGGGTTCTGCAAAGAAAAAGGAAGACCGAGAAATAATAAAATCCTTTCTACAACAAGATGAAAATGATAATTATAAAGTGCACGCAATGAATTTAGAAATTCAAAGTGAGTGGTTAACCTTAGGTGAGTTCTGCATCCCGTTAGCCCTGAAATGGCGCACCCTACTTTATGATTGGTCTCCTGCCCTATTAAAATTTTATCTTAATGCCTTCCAAATGACCCTCCCAGATCAAAGTAACCTAGTAAGATGGGGGAAAGCCTCTGAAAAATCTTGCTTTACTTGTGGTGAGGCAGTAGGTACTGCTAGGCACTTATTGGTAGGTTGCAAGGTGCTGCTTGATAGGGGTTATTACTCACGCCGACATGATAGAGTACTTGAAATCATACGTGAAGCAGTAAGTCTTTCAGTAGCTAGAGCCCAAAAAGGATTGACCACAAATGAACGACAAATTAACTTTGTAAAGGATGGCTCAACTGTAAACTCTAAAAGCAAGCCTTTCTCAATCCTAGGTACTGCACCTGACTGGACTATTTTAATGGATACGTATGACAAGCACTATAAAATCCCAGAGGATGTTGGTGTTTCGTCATCCAGACCGGACATATTCCTCTTCTCTAGACATATAAAACATATAATACTAGTAGAGCTTACTGTACCGTGGGAAACCAACATTCCTAAAGACCACACAATCAAATTAAATAAATATTACGAACTAACAAATGAACTAAGTAAAAATGGCTATGTGGTTAAGTTATACGCGGTAGAAGTAGGAGCGAGAGGTATACCAGCAAAATCTCTCTACAACCTTCTGAAGGACCTTGGCCTGTCGAGAACTGCAGTAAGTTCTATTTTAGAACGAGTATCAAAGGCTGCACTAACAGGTTCCTACCAAATTTGGCTAGGCAGGGCGGGAAACTCGAGCAGTGAAGGTGAGCGTTGATGCGCATCTCAAAGGGGGCCTCCTTAAACCTACACCTGGGTCGCAAGTCCTGGGAACTGCTCTGAGTTTCTCCCTCTGCCACGCGATGGACCCGGCACCCGCACGGTGAATCCATGGAAGGCTAAAAAGTTCGTCTCGTCTCTCTCTTAAAATCGCGTTTTAAATCTGAACTTAATAACTGGAGAATGGGAATTATAATGGGATATGAATAGTAAACAAGATATTCAACTATACATTTTAACTTCAATCTGCATATTAGAGCACGGACTACATAATAAATACAATAATTTAGATGATTCACATATTGTCTTTGACTGCTCTACCTAGCGCATTTCTTTTGATCCCTACTTCCCGCGGCCATGTTTCGGCTGTAATGTGATATGCGATAGATGGACGAAAAAGTTAGAGACAATGGAAAAAAGTTTCTCTTTAAAAAATTTAGATGCCTCTTGTTCCGGGATTTTTTTTTCAAAATAACAAACCCCGTTTTGTCGAATCTTTTACTAGTAGATATATTTATAGAATCCAAGCGGGCAGCCTCATGACGCTTTTCCAAAGAAGGTAAGTAGTAATTAAAATCAAGACTAAAGCATTTTTACACGAACGATGTCGCGAGCGTTTATTACATAGCAATAAATGTCTCTTTAGCTACGTTAACGCTAAATAAAATCCTTGTCGCATCCAAAAGGTTATACCGCTTATAAATTAAACCATTAGAGTTACATCTGGCGTCGTTCCAATTCGGCTGACCGACGGTATTCACCGGTTACCGCGTTTCTTCCTCGCGTAATACATTACTCACCCATATTTTTGTATACAGAGCATCGATTCCGGCAAACACGCAAATATCACTTTGTGTACGGCTTCGACAAATAGATTAACGTGACGCCTTGAAAGGGTGTCATATCGATGCTTATGGAATACTAGGTTTTGATCGCAGTTTCGCTCGCGTTGCTGTGGATTTTGAAAATAAAATACATGTAAAATGAAATGAAAATACATGTTACGGTGGTTTTATGTATGTGAAATTTTCTTGTGTGACGAAAAGTAGTGGAGATAAACACTGTGTCCGGCAGAGTGTTGAAAGCACCGGTTCTCGTCCGATCACCGAAGTTAAACAACGTCGGGCGCGGTCAGTACTTGGATGGGTGACCGGCTGGGAACACCGCGTCACATTGGCTTATTTTTTTTTAATCACTTTTACATTTTGTAACGTTACTGATATTAATTGGTGTATTTTTATGTTCATTTAATATAAATTTTACTTTCCTACATATCCTGTCTTTTTAAATCGGTTAAAAATTAGTTGAGTTTATCCATTATAAACAAAAATTAAAATCTTTCTCTTACAATAAAGTATGTGTTATGTATATAAACTGGCTTTTCCCGCGACTTTATTTGCGTTTCTCACAGTATTAATGATGAAAAATAAACTTTAATGAATCTTATTTACTGCAGTGTCATCTTGTGGCGAGTTATATGTATCTATTGATGTAGGAATCTTGATGAAACCGTTCTATGATGTATTTTTGTAAGCTCACTTATTTTGCCACCAACTTTTAGTTGCAAATTTATTGCCAAAGACCTACTGGTGTGGTCTGGGTTTGGAGTGTTTACCATCTTCGACCACATCATAATTTAGCATCAGATGAGATTCTGCTCAAACTCTAAATCTTTTAAAGAGAATTGGATAATATAAATACTCCGTGAGAAAGCACTCTACCTGAGTGCTAACATCCACAATGATCAGTCAAACTATATTGGAGTAAATAGATCTCAAACATATAGGTACCTATACCATTTTTATATATCTATATATCTAAAATTCTACGTTTCTTAATCAGCTTCACCGATTTCCTTTCTTTTGCACTTACATGGCTGACTCTAAGTTATAGTTAGACTCGGTAGGTGGCGCTGTTGTCTAGTTACAAATTTTTTGAAATGAAAAGTTCTTTTGTCGTGTTGATAAACTTATAGGTTCGCGTCACAGATAACGTTGACATGCTCCAAACTTAAAGCGCTTGCGACTACTTTAGACTAGCGGCGACATAGCGATAGTATAGCGCCTGTGTACATATAATATTGATATTTTGAATTGAGATTGTGCAGCTCAACATATTATGTTTGATTACTTAATAAACTGTATAAAAATGTATATAATTATTGTTCGGAGTACGAGAAAACCATTGAGATGTGAAAGCCAGACCAATGTTAACAATTTCAATTTACAAATTTATGAAATTTAAGTACTTCATTCAGACTACAAGTCATTTACCAAATTAAAAAAGAACACAATAATATCATTGTTTTAAGTTTTCACTTCCGTCGACAGTGCTTACGACTACCTCGTTTAATTTTTTCTATCTGCACATAATTTTATTTATTCCGTAAATAAAAACATACAATCCTAAATTTTTGCTACATCTGTCGGGTTTGTTAGCATAGAAATACATTATTTACGTTTGCTTCGTAAGTGCATAGAGAATTAGTTTTTTACGGTATAATTTTTAATATATTGATCACAAACAGTTTACAAATGACAATGGCACTATGTTGTCCTTTTTATACATCGAACTTAATCTCAATGCCTCTATCAGCCCACGTCCAAGTAATTTATATTAAAATACAAAGATCAAAAGAACTTACTTAATTTGACTCCAGACGACAAATCATTTAAGAGATGAAAAATATTTCAGTTATTTAAATTACTTGAACTTTGTCTCGTTTCTCCTTCATTGTATTCAAGTTGGGACATGAGGTCAAGGATATCCAAGGTCACTTTGTAATATAAAATACTTGAAGCATTAAAAGCTCCGAAGTACCGACTACGGAGGTCGCGGATAACATCGTGGTTTATTTTTTACTTAAAGTTTATATCCTATCCATTTGGCTATAACTTACCGCGAGATGGCACTAAAATATTTTATTATTATAGAGTTCCATATTGTAATTCAGTCCGGCATAAGTCACGGACGATTATTAGTTTATATAGATATACTAGCGGGCCCGGTAGAAGTTGTCCTTGAGAATAAAAAGTAAATTTTCGAAGCAGATCGCAGTGCCACCTACCGAGACAATTGTGAATCTAAACCATTCCTGAATCCACATGTACATACAAAACATTTTATCAAAATCGGTCCAGCCGTTTATGTGAAGTTCAGTCACATACACACGGACAGAAGATTTGTATACATAAAGATATAATATTTTATCCAATTTAAAACACTTGAATGAACGTCAAACATTACTAACAAAACGAATCAAAAAGACAAAACACATTTGTTAACAAATCTTTTACAGATAAAGAGCATAGTCGTTTTATAAGTCAATCATAACTTTTTAAGAAGTTAAAATTGTACAAATTATTCTTCCTAATGTTATAACGCTTAAAACGTTGTTTGTTTGAACGCGCTAGTCTTTGGCACTACCTGATCAAGTGAAAATTTATTTTCACATTTTAGAGTACATTGAAACAGAAAACTCATAGACTATCTATCTATACATATAATAAGAATGTAAATCTAAGGTGCCTTTACTTTTTAGATATTTGTGAAAAAGAAATTGTAGATGTCTTGGAATAAGTAACAAAATACATTTCAATCGTTTTTAGAAATTCCTGTCTCTCTCTTTTTGTATGAACACATATCACTGCTAAAATACTGCGTTCGCGATAAAACCTCACCAAGAAAATCATAAAGCATATCCCCGAGTAACATTTAGTCTTGGTTTCATTAAATTTGGTTCACTCTATTAAAAATGATTGTAATTTTAACGACGATGTGACTTAAGTACGAGAGAAAAGTAGATAAGTAAATGGACTTAATACATTCAGATGATTTTATTAGTTTTTTTTTTTTACTTTGGGTTCCACGCGGACGGAGTCGCGGGCACAGCTAGTAATATATAAAACAAATATATCAGTACTACATTATTCGATTAAAACACAATGAATACTCCATCAATCTTTACCAGAGTTGATTCAATCCTTAAGACTGAAACTTATAAGGTAACAATGTCAAATCTATCACGTATTATCCTGCCTACCTCTTGTTTTATGGTCGTGAAGTGTTGGAATGTGTTGCCAAACAACACTTTCATGGAATAACTCCACGGACCGGTCCTCGTTGCTATTAATAAAACTAAATGCGACGTTAACCTAATTTCCTCTTATATTTATGCAATTTATTTTAACACGACGTTATTTTTTCAGTGACAAATAACAGCAAAATAACCAAAAGTAGTATACGAATGACGGCGATCGTTGATGGTGGTTGTCTGTACGTATGTTTAAATTTTTTTATTACTGCATTTCAAAATAACACCGTCGCATCTAATAGTAAGCATAATACCGTCGAAAATAACGGCGACCGCTGTGATAGCGGCCTGTAACTTCATTGGCTGATTTTAAAACGCGACGAATATGTGAGGAGATTATTATTAACACGGGAATGATCTGCGAACCAACCGCCAGACACCCTACCACCTTTCTTGAATACTAGATACTAGCTGACCCGCGCAACTTTGCCTGCGCCAAATCGGTTATGACCAGTTCTAATTACATTACTTTTAAAATATCTACTGTTAAAATATTTTTACTCATCTATTTGTTTTATAAGAATTTGTAAATTATACGTAAAACTTGTATCCAAACTTACTCTTGTATAAATTATTTTACTTTCAACATAAAAAAAAAAGTGTGTGTGTAATTATGTACACGCGTTAGAAGTTATACTTCTTTGGCGTAACAAGATAACAATCTGTTCAAAAATTTTATCTTTCGCCTTATTCTACGTTTGTAGAAAAAAACGACACTAACAATAGAAAAAAAGGTATTTAATACATTGAAAGTTTTAATACAAAGAAATACGAACAACAAATACAAAGAAACAAAATGTTGACTATAGCTAACTTCAGGTGAGCGGTTAAGCAGACAGCTTCATACTGTTAATTTTGTGTCACAGATGCGCGCGCATCTTAAAATTTCACTCTCATCATTTTTTCATAACGCGCCTAAAGAAGTATAACTTCAAAAACATCTTTTTACGTGACATATTAAGCTTAGAAGTGTCGCGGACATTTTTGTAAAGCTTAAAGTAATGAGTATTTTTGCAAAAGATTTTATTCCTTTATTTCAAACCATTCAGGCAGCGTATATTATAGAATTTTTACAGACTTAAATCACATTTATTGAAAAAAATATATATTTCCTAAAAGTCTGTAGCACTTGGGAATAATATACCTTTCTAACAGACAAAGAATTTTTAAAATCGGATCAGTAGTAGCGGATATTACCCCGAACATTCACAATCACAAATATTACCTATTTATAATATTAATATAGATATATCGGTTGATTTTGGAACCCGATATATCTAAGGTATAGATCTTAAACCTGACGTATGGTAGTCTTAATCTAGTCAGACATTATGTTAAATAGACTAGGTTACTCGACGTATATTGTATTAAATGTGATTGAATTTTGCCAGCTACATGTCCTTGATTATATTTGTGTTTCTTATAAAAGCTATATCGAACGTTGTATACTATGTCATAGGTGAGTCGTAGCTAGTAGCGTCTTTGCGCATGAAAATATAGATTTTCTTACTAATGACATCATCCTGTCAAAATATATCGCAGCGGACGGTTTACAGACTCAGCTAAACGAAAATACGCGAGCCCTGTGGGTGATGTCATTTGTACACGGTAACACGGCCGTCCCGGCCGCCTCCTTGGCGTTTAAGGCATGTTCCACACATACACGGTTACTGTAACAAACAGGCCAATATTTTTTTTTATCTAGTGAACATATAATAGAGGTCATACCAAATTGTTGCTTCTCTCCACAATAAATTTCATATTTTATAGTTAGACGACATAAAAATTTATCAAGAACAAAACGGGTTTAAATGTTGTAGGTATATTAGAAATCATTAAAATAATTGAAATTATTGCTGCCTATCGTACTGTAATATGTATTGTAATATTTGTGTGTATATGTATAATTTTATCATATAATAAATTCTTCTTGTAAAGCAATTAGTGTAATCTTCTTCTACTAACTAGGCTAACTAGGCTGTGCCTAGTTTGGAAGCCCTTGTAAAAATATGTAAAAAATGTAAATGTTAATAAATACATTTTGAATTGGATTTGAATTGTCGTCGTCTTTATAAACTATAGATTACTACTCGTGGCAGTGCCCACGACTCCACACGTGTTTCATTTTATTATTTGTTATAATTCCTAATCGCTACAGTAATATTAGCATTTCAATAAAAAGTGATGTATAAATATTTTCAATGTATTTTCGGGTAACATGACATAATATCTGTTGTTTAGAAAAATTTATATCCCAAAAACAGCGACAACAATCGAGAGAAAGATACATCTTCAAAAACACAAAATACGATAACCAAAAACATCACCATTGTGACGAGTTGGCACTTTTGTGCGATAGTACTTCTACGCATAAGGTGTTGATATTCATGACGATCGGTTGAGGCCTACAGAATGCTCTGCAGCGCCATCTAGTGGCAAATTATAGTAAAAATTCATTTATACTATTTTCATGTAAAAGAGTTAAGCGCGCCAACTTCTGTGGTGATCGGAAAAACTGTGTTGATGTTTATTAATCTCATAATCAACAAAAATTATATATTTTTTACTGAAGTGTAAGTTATAAGATATATATAAAAAAATAAAAACAAGTCAAGTTTGTATACCCGTATAAGATTTTTCTACCGTGTGTACGGAAACCGTGTGTGTGTGTAACAAGCCTTAAAGTTTAAACAGAAAAGCTACAGTTTATTATTTATCCGGCGTTTTATTGAAAACTTGGCATGGTTTTATAATTATGTTTATTCAATTAAAATGAATCCACGTTGCTTTGTGGTCAAGGCAACAGAGTTTGGCGTCGCGATTGGTTTGTTCAAAATAACACGAAACAATGACTCATGGTGGGGGAAACGGGAGTTTTATGTTATTTTATATATAAACATTTTATTATGAATTGGGTTCAATTTATGTGACAGGTATAAATGACGACCTTCCGACGACTTCCAGACAACTTTTAATGGATAAGTTCACGACATAAATAATTATAGATTATTTTTGATGTGTAACACACATCAGTTGTTGTGTTTCACATAGTTTCTTTCATACAAACCTGGTCCTGACAATTTGACACATAACATAAAAATGATTATTCAAAAGGCTCAACCTTTATGCAGTGAAGATACATTTATTCGGCAATTAATTTTGTAAGTCCAACTTCGTATGACTTGGCAGGGGAAAATTTTGCGTTGCGCATTACTCGTTAATCGTAAGTTAAGTATGTATTTTTGTATATTTGTAAGTATGTATGTTATATGTATGTCTGCGTGTAGTATACCAAAATGAGTAAATGTATTGTTAAGTAGTTACAGTACGGGACTTCGTATAATATATAGTTTATAAGTATTGTCATATATCCTTATATCTATAATTCCTCTGTCCGTGTGTATGTGACTGAACTCCTAAACGGTTAGACAGATTTTGATGAAATCTTTTGTGTGTGTTCAAGTGGATTCAAGAATGGTTTGGATTCACAATTGGATCCGATAGGTGGTAGTGCGGTTGTATTATTGTTTTTTTTTTATTATCAAAGCAGGCCAACGTCCGCCGGGCCTACTAGTATTACATATATAACTATATTCATATAAGCCAAAGAAGTTTCACTTCCTCCACATGTACACACTGATACACCCACGGTTTTTTTTTATTTATATAAATGTGTTTGCTATACCCATATTTTAAAATTAATAACAGCGAAGACAATGACGCATTTAGATTCTTTTATTAGATAGTATATAAACTCCGGAAACATGAAAAGAGAAAATTCTGATTTGCCCCAAAGCTCTATGAGCGATTTTAATAAAACCCCCAAGTACACGTCATAACTCCATTTCTCAAAACGCCTCCACAGGCATCATAAACTCTCCAACCTTTCACAGTATAGCGTTCGGTTTCAATTGTAGCGATTCTATATTTATTCACATTAATTTCATATTATTTTAATATTTCTATGAAATTTTATAATACATCTTATAGTGGCTGTAATAAACATAACTATAACGTTAATACTGGAAAAGGGTTTTTTAGCAGCAGTTGTCGTAAGTGAAGCCGTCAATGTCGCCCATTCAATTTCTACCAAGGGTTAGAACTCTCATCGAAAGCAAATACTCATAGTAAAGGCTTTAACAAATGTATAATAAAAAACTAATTTATAAATATTTTGCTCCGTAGTAAGCACAGCCCATTCCAAAATAATATTAAGCTCACTTACATTCCTCCATAATTTCCAAGGAGCCTGTGGCGTAATTCACTCAAAGCACGTTTCAATAAAAAATGATAAATAAGATGATGGAAGAGAATTATTTATTGATTTGTTCTAATAGGTACACTTGAAAGTACTCTTATTAAGCTTAGTAAGTTACTACCTTCGATCACATAACAGAATATCAGATTAAAATGCCGCCGAAAGCTAAAACTATGTGCCTATAAATATGGCAAACGCTACTATCTGAATAGAATGCAACTTCTAATGGATAGGTTAACGAAAGAAGATTAACAATAATTAAGTTATTTTTAATCTTTCAAGACAACTAGTAGGTTTGCTAACATCATTTGAGATTCAAGTCAAAACACTGCAAACGGTGATAGCAGCAAACACCGTTTGAAGCACTTTATCAATAATTTAAAAAATAAATTCTACTATAAAGACTATTATAGCAAAACATATTTTACCAAACGTAAACAAAATCAGAATGACAAAACGTTCTTGTTGATACGCATTACTTATTTGTACATTTAGAATCGATATTAGGACATATTTATTCTTGAAGGTTACATATTTTTACCATTAGTACAAATTACATTACTTTTTTCCAGTAATCAAACTTGAAGTTTCCTGTAACTGGGTAAGAATACTGTATGTGTTTTGTAATGGTGGAACAAAGTTAGTAACGATTGATCATGCGAGCCAATCGCGTACTGATGTATGTTTTCGTTGATTGCACGCAGACATTTAATCTACAACTGCCGGTAATCAAGGTTTCAACCTCCATGTTACTCCTTACAGCTTCATGTTATCATAAGTCACGGATCATTAATCAACTAATTATGACGAGTGATTAATACATTAATATGTTTGGTATTTTAATCTACAAATTAAGATGTCAACAACTTTCTGGTGTTAGAACTTTTACTTATAGCATAACTAGCAACTTCGCCTGCATTTTTTAAGTGTAAACTTCTTTATGCGCGTTGAGCGGTATTTTTTTGGCAGGAGATCAACTTTTGATTTGCCATTATGACATGCTAGTAAGCGTGGCCGATCGTATTGCACGGCTTGCGTCAGACTAGCGACTCGTAGTATAGCGGCCTGTGTACATCTAATATTTATATTTTTTATTGAGTTTGTGCGACACATCATATTTTTGTTTAATTAATCAACTCTTTAAAATGTACATAAATGTATATACTCGGGGTTCCAATACATGTGAAAACCAGACTAATGTTAATAATCTCAATTTACAAATTATGAAATTTAAATAAGTCCGACTATAATTGATTTAACAATTCAAAAACAACACAGACAGCTATTCAGTTATTTTGAGTTTTCCCTTCTGTCGGCTTCTACTTACTTGATATATATCGTTACATTTTAGGCCAAATTATATATTACCTGTGTTATTCTAACATACAATATATAAGTTAAAATTACTGCAAAGTTTTATCAAAACCCGTTGAGTATAATCTTTGCAAGAAAAAGTAACAAACATTAATCCTTCCTCAGAAATTTTCTAACTCATAATAATACCAATAATAATAAAGTATGAGCTGAAACTTCAACTATTTGACTTTCAATGAAAACCTGAACGTGATAATGTTTCAGCCTTCATAATTTCTATTACTATTATGAAGGCTGCAACATTTTCACGCGACAATACTAAAGTTGGATATTTTAGCTTAATTAATAACCTTAATATAAAATCTTCCATCTACATATATGATTACATAGTATAAAACAAACTCCCCTACCGCGTCTGTCTGTCTGTCTGTTCGCGATAAACTCAAAAACTACTGAACGGATTTTCAAGCGGTTTTCACCAGTGGATATAGTGATTCATGAGGAACGTTTTGGTATATAATTTGTCAAGGATTTTTTTTTATAATTGGTGCGGGACAACGTCTGCCGGGCCCGCTAGTATAATATATATATAATAAGAATGTAAATTTAACGTGTCTGTACTTTTTGGATTCAAAAACAAAAAACTGTTGCAGGTGTCTAGGAATAAGTAATAATAAATACATTTCAATCATCTTTAGAAATGTCTGTCTGTTTGTTTGAACACGCATCACTGCTAAATTACTGCATTCGCATTCACGATAAAACCTCACCAAGAAAATCATAAAATATATCTTCGAGTAACATTAATATCGGTTCACTCTATCAAAAGTTATTATAATATTAATGACGACACGACTTGAGTACGAGAGAATAATAGATAAGTAAATAGACTTAATAAATTCAAATGATTTTATTACTTACTGTTTTTTTTACATTAAGTTCCACGCAGACGGAGTCGCAGGCACAGCTAGTATTACAATATCACCTTAATTTATAAAACGCATTTGAATAGTTTCCCATAATTTGATGTAGAATTTGTAATAAACAACTAACTATACTACAATACGCGAATAAGATTATCAAATCGTTTACACTGCAGCATGTGACAACCAAACAGACGTACATACAGTCTAAAAACATTTTTCTCCTTTTACGCAGTCGGATAATTGTTAAAACTTCAATCAATTAATAGCGACAAACGATTAAACGTGACGAGCTGAAACGATTAAATATGTAGATTAATAAATCGCTGATAGTGAGACCGCACTTCAAATTTAGCAAATGCTCACCCGTGGCAGTTCTTGACCCACATAGCGGCCGACATCTGACTGCATAACCTTACTTTTGCCTATGAAACATTTCTGTATGAATTTTATGATAGCTCACGTACAGTTTCAGTGAAATATGGATTCGTAATAATCATGTTCTACGTTAATATTACACTAAGTCTGTACATAAGTACTTGAATAATGAAATGTTTTAGAAGAGCAACGCGTGACCACTTACAATCAGGCGGTTTGTATGAGTCTTTACTTTCGCCATATAAAAAAGGGTTTGTCGTAAAGACACCCGACAGAAATGATCGTTTTGTATTACAAGGGAACATATTAATTTTAAAAACACAACAAAAAGCGAAAGTCACGCGATGTTCCAAGGCGGTCACCAATCCAAGTGCTAACCGCGGTCAACATTGCTTGACATCGGTAAGGCTAAGCGGTGTTTTCAATACGCTACTCAATACAGTGTTTAACCCCATTACTTTTCGTCAAACAAAAAGGTTGCGGATCAGAATTTCAAAACCCTCCCATACGAAATTTTACTTAAAAAAAACACTTCTGAATCGTTATTATTAGTAGTTACCGCAGTTAGGTAAACCTAAACAAATTCAATATAAAGCACGATTGAATCGCACATGATGGTTCTTCGCTATCATAGACACTCACAGTTCGGCCTTTCGATAATTCTTGGTTTCTCTCAGTCAGCCAACACTCCCTCCATCTACAACACCTCCGCACTATTGCTACTTTTTCACCTACATTTTGTATGGTATTTACTTTACTCCTAAAAGTTGTAGTATAGCATTACATATATCATTACATTCTTAAATAAATAAGCTATACAATGCAAAATCTTAATCCTACTGGAATATAATAGATAGACTCAGATATTACTGCGTAAAGGCAAACAATCTTCTAAATGTTAAAATACTAGTATAAATTTGAATTATTTCATAGTGTTCTCAAACATAATTGTATTAAAGATTCCATTCCTCAATTCCATACAGTCAGATCTCCTTATTCCCGGTTCCAGTATTAAAAATGATGACCACTTTCTGTATTCGCTGCTGAAAATTTAATGTATCCCTGATACAAATTTAGCAATATACAACTAAGAAGTTTTATACTAGGTGGGTATGAAGTGGACGTTAAAATATACACACATCAAAAAAGTATATAAAGTAACTAAGTTTATTTTATTTAAACCTAATGATCTTTGACAAAAACCGCCACCGCAAATTTTCCAGTTACAAAAATACCTTCGCCTTTCGCGGCATATATCGACCTTTGATATAAGCCGGGATGGTGAGTGCGTTGACCTTTGTAATCAACTTTATCACATATGAATTTAATTGAATAGTCTCGAAATTATTTTCATGTTGAACTTGTATTGAAAAATAAATTGGACTTAGTTGTTCTAGATTCGGATAAAACTCACTCGTGAGCTGAAGCTATGGTATCAGGAATTAGATAACGTATTACAAGTTGTAAAAATAATAAACAATCACTAAATTTTTAAAACGTTTACATAATATAAATAAAAATAAAACAGTATTTTTATCAATGACTAGCTGTGCCCGCGACATCGTCCGCGTCAAACCTTATATAAAAAACAGTGATTAAGTCTATTTACTTATTATATACTTATCTGTCGTACTTAAGTCGAGTCGTGATTAAAATTACAATAACTTTTAATAGACCGAACCTATTCTGATGAAACAAAGAATGAATGTTACTCGAAAATATACTTTATGATTTCATTGATGAGGTTTTATTATGAACACAGGACTTTAGCAGTGATGCGTGTCCAATCAAACAGACAGACATTTCTAAAGATGATTGAAATGTATTTTATTACTTATTCCTAGACATCTGCAGCAATTTTTTTTACAAAAATCTAAAAAGTACAGGCACGTTAGGCTTACATTCTTATTATATGTATATATTTAGGTGTAGGTGGTAAAGCCACGCTGTACGTGGTAGAGCCATGTTGTAGGTCGTAGAGCCACGTTGTAGGTGGTAGAGCCACGCTGAAACTATTACTGGTTTCAGCATGAATGGGTCGGCTCGCCCGGGGTAGTACCACCCTCTCATAGAAAACCGACGTGAAGTAACAGTGCTTGCATTGTTGCGTTTCGTTAGGTCAGTGAGAGCGCCGGAGGGCCATCCCCCATCTCCTCTCCCCCCTCCCTTCCTTTCTTTCAAACACAGGCTGGCAACTCACTTTCGACTCCCCTGATGTTGTTAGTGTCTATGGACGGTGGTAATCACTTAACATCAGGTGGCCCACCTGTTCGTTTGCCTGCTATGACATAAAAAAAAAATGTTTTTTTTTCTAACCTTGGAACACATACTCTGATTACCTATACATATGATATTGGAAACTATCCCCGCGAAAATTTATATCTGTATTCAATTCTACACAAGACGAACGGATGGTCCGGCCATGAAAATAGATATATCTATAAAGGCTTATTCATGACAAAGGTTTTACGCAATAGCTTTTATTATAATTCACTACTAAATGGCGCTGCAGGACATCAGCTACTGGACCGTTACACTAATTATCTTAAAAAATTAGAATGCATGCAGAGTTTTTACGCTATACTATTTATTTCTTTAATTGGTGTACAATCATTGTCATACCGGTTAATTCTAAAAAAAATATTGCTGAGATCATTGACTATACATTTTTTAAAGTAAATACAACTTCCATAATACATATCAATTTAAAAATGAAGACATTTTTATGCTAAAACCGTAAACGAAGTTAAAAATATTAAAAAAAAATGAGAATTAAGAATTCTTACGCTTGATTATGTGAATTTTAATAATGTTGTTGTGCCAAATATATCTAGGTTTTTGCATTTATTATGTGAGTCGCTTACTCTGGAGACTGGGCAATTTGTATCTAAAACGGTTTTTCTAAAAGGAGAATTGTGAAAGTTAACAGAACGAGTAGGTCACCTGAAGGACTCCTGAATCCAAATATCCTCAGTAATTATGTACTATAACTGAAACATTTATTACAACCAATAACATATACAAAATATACATTATTCATGACCCAAAAATATAGCGAATATGAGTTTTAAAATTTTCAAACGGACATGTTGTATATAGTACACGAGCTTACCAAATTGTGTTATATGTCGGAAAATTCACGTACCTGTTATACGGATTAAAAAAATGGGAAACATAATTATAGCAACGTGCTATTCATACGTTAGAATAATATATTATTAAAACTTTTTTAGACTGTTAAGAGTCGTGTATCAATCGCTATTCACTGTAGGACAATCCTCCAAAACGAGCGTAAGTGAAATTGTGATCAAATGCAAAGATTTATTAGTATATAAAAATATAGAAATTTGCTGCAGAATATTGTCAGCGATGACCGACTGGCTTTAAACATTCAACGCACTGACCCAGTTACAGAATTAAATCGTTTATTATAACCCGAACATCTGATTTACAAACACATATGCGATTTTACAGCGACCATTGGGCAATATTTTTGTTAAACATACCAGCTGAAATTCCGGGCGTCGCGTGCGTTATGAATAGAATTCGTTAAATTAATCATTCGAATGCCCCTCAGCTGGGCAAAGGTCTCTCACATCGGAGTCACAACAGCTCAGAATGCATTGAAAATTCCATTCTTTTGTGTCAATTCTGGGAACACAAACACGTTCGTCATGCGCACTTCTTTTAGACCATACTCCTATGAAGATTTTAATGTTATACAAAAATTTTCAACGTGGTTATTGCTAATATATTTAAACTACGATCTCATAGGACTTTAAATAACGATACGATCTAAGATGGTAAACACGCTAAGCATAGATAGAACTTGTTCTCGAGTGCTGCTGCTGGAATAATCTATGGGCAGTTGGCTACAGATTATTACCTTGGAGCTACAAAGTTACCTACACCAGTATTAAAAAAGCTCTATCACCAAGCTATAGTTTCATTGTCTGTTTTTTTTGTTTGGCTGTGTCTTACAAAAATATCGTTAGGGGGTATATTAAGCACAAATGAAAAGGTATTCCAAGCCTCACGGATAAAGTCATATATTTGAAAATTTAATTTGTCGAGTCTGGACTTATTATGTGTAAAAGTATTATATCTTTCCACTTATTTCTTATTCTTATATCACTCAAGGGCTTAAATCACGGTTCAAAATAGTAAACTCTGAAATAAATAAAATTAAGGTGTTTGTTATTTATCTGAGCTAATCGCCAAAATGGCCGCAATAAACTTGACCCAACTTTTATTGGCAAATACAAAATTTTTCACAAATCTACGCTATATGTATTTTACGTTTATACTGTCCTTTAAAAGCTAAGCAGCGTAACAAAATGTAATAATTGCGATTAAAAAGCAGAAAAATTACAATTAAATAGTTCCCGTGAAAGAACACAACCTCCTCTAGGAGAATTAGTCCGGTGAAGCTGTTAAGACCTTGCCAAATTAATAGCGTTGTCAGTTTGAAAAAAAAACCTCTAGGAGAATGAACGACGGGCGCAGGTTAATGTATCACTATACTCGTACGGTTACGTACATTCCATGTCTCCCTACTTATTATGTGCGCACCAGCACATCTGAATTAAAATTACATATGCTTATAAAATACCTGGACAGTCTGTCGCGTTCAAGCTCTCAGTTAGGTTGCACAACTACACCATTGTAACACATTAAATAGTTGCGACCTAACAAGTAACTATATTCCCAAAACGGACACTCCAAAACATATATAAGGCAAGGACTTGCTCTTCACCCCTAAAATACTCTCTTACACAAAATGTTGATATTGAATAAAACGAACGGCCATTTAAAACGGTAAAACTCTGTAAATAACATAATTATTCAAGCCCGATGGGACGGAACATTTATCATTAATTCCCTCTGTCACATCTTTCCCCAAGTCCAGAAGTTTCTCGAAGTTCCCTTCCGGCTTCTCGTATAATTTTTAACATAAATTTTTTGTATCGGAGTCGCCGCTCAAACGATGAAAGGATGTCTTGTGATCTCTTTTTATATTTCTTTCTTGTACTCATTAAAACTTTTTTTTATATAAAATTGCTAATTAAAATCAGGCTATCTTAGTCATTAATATAAAATACTCGATATATCGGCAGCTACAAACGTGTTCGTTTTATTATAGCATTACAATTTTAAGAGATTTTACAACGCCACCTAGTGGCGAAGTATAGTAAAATAGATAACAAAAACTTGCTCCATGAAGAAAAATCGCTTATGTGTGGCAACGTGTGTCAATAATGTAGTTGAGTAAATTTATGGCAAAGACATATAACACAAAAAGAAAATGAGAAATGTCAGCAGATCTTCACATCTGGGCACTTTATAAAAGACTTTTCAGAATAATATTTCGGCTACAATATCATTACGCTTTTCACAAGCATTAAGCAATAGTCAAAATAATTAATAAAAATTTCTTTAAAATCACAGGAGATATTGGAGGTTAAGCAGTAAGACAGAGTTACAATACAAAAAACAAATACATTAAAATGGAATATTCTAAATTAAAAAAATATATTTTATAGGTTCTAGCCTTAGACTACAAATTTATCTGATATTAAAGAACGATATGGTCTGAGGTGCTAAAAACGCTAAACCTAGAGAGGACTGGCTCCCGAGTGCAGCTGACGGAACACACCAACAGGCGCTTGGCAATACATTTTCAACTTGAGAGAGAACGTCTCACTACAAGGGAAACAGACTGCAAGGATCAAGAAAAACAAATTTTTCTATAAATGTCTTACTAACAGCCACTCTAACTTTTAAATCCTTTTCGGAAATCCTTATCGCTCAGCGTCGTTCGACTATTTTCGTGACACCAGAACATAAAGACGACTTGGGCGTAAATTATATGGTAATGTTATTCATACATTGACGCCACTTGCCTACTAAATGTTTGCAATATATTCAGGCCTTAACAAGAAAACTGTATCGTCTAAAACGACAATCAGTAAACCGTTATAGTATAATTTCAGAGAAAATTAATAACGAGTAATATTTTTTTCTAATATTTAAGATTCGAAGAGTTGATTTTCTGTTTGTTTGAACACGCTAAACATTTAATTGATAACGTGTTCGGACACTATATAACTGCGTCGGAGCTTTCAATGAAAGGATAGATCGCGATGAAACCATTGTGGTAGGGTTTTTTCTAAATCCGCCTGGTTAGCTACTACCTTCAAGTCAAAAATCTGTCACCAAGGACATGTTGGTGTGTTCCGGCAGCCGCACTTTAAAGTCAGTCCCCTCCAGGTTTAATGGCTTTACCATGTTGGAACATGTCCTCATTTAACATCTGATTACGGTTAAAAGAAAAGCTAAAACCCACAAAGTATAAAACAACTACCAGTGACATTAAAGAAATTCTTTTGGTTTTTCATAGTTTGCTACCGGATTTTATGGAATTCAATGAATGAAATGAATTGTTTTTTTTTAAGAGTATAATTATAATCATTGAATGTAATTTTCTAAATTTTGATCTATTACGGCAGTTATGAGTACGTACATACACGAATTTTATTTAATTTTCGATTTATTAAAATGCATATTACGTAATATACTAGTGGTCCCGGCAGACATTGTCCTGCCTTAATAATAAAAAAATCCTAAAAGTCAACCGCAGCGATAACTACCGGGTCCAATTGTGAATCTAAATCATTCTTGAACCCACCTGCATACACACAAAACATTTCGTCAAAAACTGTCCAGCCGTTTAGGAGAAGTTCAGTCACATACATATCGACAGAAGAATCATTACATAGTATAAAACAAAGTCCCCTACCGCGTCTGTCTATCTGTCTGTTCGCGATAAACTCAAAAACTACTGAACGGATTTTCATGTGGTTTTCACCAGTGGATACAGTGATTCATGGGGATGGTTTTAGTATATAATTTGTCAAGATTTTATTTATAGTCAAGGCGGGACAGCGTCTGCCGGGACCGCTAGTTATATATATAAACTAGCTGACCCGCACAACTTCGTCTGCGTGAAATCGGTTACCTATCGGTTTCAATTGTATTTCCAAACTCGAAAAATCTTAAAAAACCGAGATCCCGATTACAGCGAATCCCACCGTTTTCAACTATGAAACCAAACAATTGACGGACCCACTCAAACACATACCTAGTTGGTTTAGTGTACGACTTATGCATGTATGGAAAAAATTTCGATGAGGCGAACGTAGCGCCATCTGTTATTCACCAACATCAATAATTTCGTTTTGTTTGAAATATGAACAACCGTCGAATCACTTGCATATTGCTCATACAAAAATATTAAAACCGCGAATAAAAAATGGGAGGGTGGGGTTAGGAGGGTGAAATATTAAGGGTTATATGTATTTTTTGATGGAACATAAAAAGGATACAAAAAAAAATTGTCGAAAAAATAGAAAAAAGAATCTGGACGCGAACATCCTAATCACCTAGAGGTATAAAATATACTTTACGAGCTATTCTCATACCTACCAAATATACACACATCAAAAAAGTCTAAGCAACATGCGTGATATTACAAATTTTACCATTTATATTAATTAATTTCTAAGTATTTACTCAAACAAAGTGCGTAGGTAAGTAAACTTTTTTGTTATTGATGACATACTGGCTGGTTGTAAAAAAAAAAATTGATTATGCTTTGTTTTTTCATAAAATTCAAATGACTGCGAATTTGTTTGAATTTAAGTGCGTTTTAATTGCTACGTTTAGTCTTGATTTTATAATTTTACCAACCATTTAAATAAAGTTAGCGACAAAATTGAATTGTTAGATATTCTTTACGTCATGAAGCGACGTCATTTGATGGCAGATGAAATCCAAAGAGCTGTAGGGATGTTGCAAGCGGGAAGTAATCAATCTCAGGTATCTCGACATTTTGGCATTCATAGAAGTGTTATTTGTCGTCTTTGGCAGCACTACAATAATACAGGTGAACCCGCTGAACAGCATCCAGGCCGTAAAAGGAGTACAACCACTCGGCAAGACCGGTACATACAACTCACTGCAAGACGCCAGCCGATGTTAACCGCTCGAGAGATAAGTTTGAGGCTACAAATTTCAAGTGGTGTTGATGTAAGTCCTCAAACTGTGCGAAATCGACTGCATGAGTACGGCCTATGAGCTCGACGCCCAATCAGGTGCCCACCGATACGTCACGGGAATCGCGCTCGTCGATATGAATGGTGTAGAGAACGCATAGCATGGACCCAGGAACAATGGGATAAAATTATGTTTTCCGATGAGTCGCGATTCGGGTTTAAGCCTGATGCAAGAAGGGTGCGAGTGTATCGTCGGCCCGGAAATACTGAAAGGCTCAGGTGCGTTCAGGAAGTTCATCCATACAGCGGCTCAACAGTTATGTTATGGGCGGGTATTATGAAAAACAGGCGAACTGAACTCGTTTTTGTAAATGGAAACATGAATGCTGAAAATTACATTGAGGATATTCTCAGACCTTATGTCTACCCATTTGCACAAACCTTTGGCTCCGATTTTAGGTTAATGCATGACAATGCGCGTTCACATACAGCTCGGCGAACCAGTGAATACTTTGCAACGGAGAACATCCGGGTATTGCCCTGGCCTGCACAATCGCCAGATCTCAACCCCATCGAGCACGCCTGGGACATGCTCCAGAGACGTGTTTTGAAGGACTTGGACGGAGCGACAACAACCCAACAGCTGAAGGATTTGCTACAATTCCATTGGGAGCGAATACCGCAAGATGACATAAACAGTCTCATTAATTCAATGAATAATCGTTGCCGACAAGTTCTTAATAGCAGAGGAGCCCATACTTTGTATTAAATTGTTCTATTCTTTCACAATAAATACATTTTCTTTAGAAATTTCATTTTGTAAGAAAAAAGTTTAGTTTCTTATGTATCTTAGTTTCTACAGTATATTCTAATATTGTTCATTTCTGTTATTAAAAGAACTTATAAAGACAACAGCTGTTATTTTGACATCATAGAACCCTAAAGATATTATTTTAAAAATAAAATACAACGTTATAATGTGAAGAACCATCCTAAAATTTAAATTAGTACATGTTGCTTAAACTTTTTTGATGAGTGTACATTATAAATTTCATAAAAATTGGTCGAGCCGTTTCGGAGTTCTGTGCTAAATCGTTCGCGGAACGGACAGCTGCGTTGACAGATCCATGAGTTTGCCTAGCGTTTCGATTTAGCATCCGTCGTCTAAGAATAACCGTCAGAACTTAGACTTTTTTTCATCTCTCTACTAGTTTTACACAACAAAATTTCACTCACGTATCTGTTCACTGTTGAAAAGGTATAGAATTGGACAAAATCGGCGTTGTAGTTTTTTTTTTAATAAATGCATCATGCGAAATCTAGTGGCTATATTCACATACCAGCTTTTGCCCGCGACTTCTCTTATGTTAGTTTGATTTGACCTACCTCAGAAAGAATACTTTTTAGTAGATGAAAGATATCCGACGTTCTTTTCGGTACTTCTGATAGCGGTTATGCAAAATTTCATTATGATTGATGTAAGGTATGAAAGCGTAACAAACATAGATACAATTCGTATTTATAATATTAGTTAGAATATAGATATTTAACACGTATTTACACAATTTTGATAATTTAATGTATTTCCATAAAAACTTTCAGAAGCTGGATTTTGTAAGAGACTGGCTGATCTAAATACTAGAAACTATAACAAACTGGTCGCCCCATGTTTTAGGCTCAGTAAAACTAGCAATAGTTTTTTTTAGATAATAATGTTACGTTTTACAACAAAGTCCCAAAAGCATATTAAGGCACTGCATGAGACCTATCAAATATCTACATAGATAAAACGATACATGTCTGCCATGGTGCATGTATCAATTAAAATTACTGAATAGATTTCGCATTGAATATATTATTTGTTATGGTGTACAAGTGGGGTAAGCTGTGTCGTGCTTATGATTTTTCCTCTATACATAATATGTTTATTTAAGATAATAAATGATATATATGTTTGTGTTTATACTACCAAAGACCACGTTTTTTCTATTATGGTAGCAGAGCGTGGTTGGTAATCTTGAAAGAAATAATGTATTCAGAAAAATTGTTTACAATAATTAGTCGTTTGCAATCAACACGTAGTAAACAAATTTTGGTGACCAATGTACAACTTACTGAAAACTTAAGTGGAGCAGAAAGCTGCTCCACGTGGAAATTTTCAATGAAAATGATACTCATGATATGAAGAATTATGGGAATAGTGACGACAGAAGATAAAGCTAATATAAAATTGAAGAAAAAAGAAAAATTGGACAAGAAACTTGCTAATGAGGAAATGCAGTTGAATATTTCTAGCAACATACATCTCAAAATGTTAAAACCAATTTTGAATACAGATTCCCTAAAACTTATAAGAATAATACTTAAATTCATTTGTACGTATGACTCGTTTATACAATGAGCTCGCATCCAAGCACGTCTCATTAGACATATTCGACCATCGAGCTTTTAAATTCATATGGACAATTAAAGACATATTAGGTATATCCATGACTATTTAAACAACACTCAGTAAATTATCTATACTAATATCATAAAGAGGTAAAGTTTGTGAGTTTTTGACGTAGTCCATTGAAATGTTACATTTTTTAGGCCTTGCCTTGCGTTTTTTAGAGGACGCAATTTTATTCTTTTGATGTGTAGGGGGGGTCAGTGTAAAGCTAAAACCAAGTTTGTGGGGTCGCCACCCTTGTCCCACGGCCGCCATCTTGAAAATAGGGGTTGAAATGGTATTTACGATATATCTCTTAAACTATTTATTTTATAAAAAAAATGTGTTAACATTTTTTGTTGCAAATTAAATTCTCTACAACTTTGCTCCAGTAACTTTTTGTCGTAGAACTATAAATAAAAAAGTTATAAGCGAAAATCTTCAGAAATTTGAGAAAAAAATTTATATTTTTCGATGTAACTTTTTTTTTATCATTTTACGAAAAAATGATATCTGACCATTTTTGTACATCGTTTTTTGGGGAACAACTTTTATTCGCATCATTTTTTCATTAAGTCAATAGCTAAGGATTTACAGCGCTCCGAAGCGAGTACTATTTTTCAGCACTCTTAACTATACCTATATTATACGTGTGTACCTATAATATGTCATCAGTTATTGTTTGTTTTTTTTTTTCTTTGTTTTTACTTTATTATTATAACTTTTTTAATTACAAATTTTGCAATATTATTAATAATTAATTATTGACTCTTTTAAATAATAATAAATAATGTTATAATAATTAATAATGTTATAATAATAAAGTAAAAACAAAGAAAAAAAAAACAAACAATAACTGATGACATATTATAGGTACACACGTATAATATAGGTATAGTTAAGAGTGCTGAAAAATAGTACTCGCTTCGGAGCGCTGTAAATCCTTAGCTATTGACTTAATGAAAAAATGATGCGAATAAAAGTTGTTCCTCAAAAAACGATGTACAAAAATGGTCAGATATCATTTTTTCGTAAAATGATAAAAAAAAAGTTACATCGAAAAATATAAATTTTTTTCTCAAATTTCTGAAGATTTTCGCTTATAACTTTTTTATTTATAGTTCTACGACAAAAAGTTACTGGAGCAAAGTTGTAGAGAATTTAATTTGCAACAAAAAATGTTAACAAATTTTTTTTATAAAATAAATAGTTTAAGAGATATATCGTGAATACCATTTCAACCCCTATTTTCAAGATGGCGGCCGTGGAACAAGGGTGGCGACCCCACAAACTTGGTTTTAGCTTTACACTGACCCCCCCTACACATCAAAAAAATAAAATTGCGTCCTCTAAAAAACGCAACCCCAAATGTAACTTTTCAATGGACTAACGTTGTAGGGGATAATCTCAGAAACTACTGGTCTCATTTGAAATAATCTTTCAGTACTATATAACTCATTTATCGAGGAAGGTTATAGGCTATATATCATCACACGGATCATTAATGAAGAATATTTCAAAATCGGGGTTTTTTTCCTCTTGAGAGCTTCCGCTGCGTGTTAGCGTTAGCTCAAAATAGGTATTTCTCGCGAACGAAGTCGCGGGCAGAGGCTAATATTTCAATATTCTTAATTATATTTATCGTTTTGCTTTCTTTTCCATACGTTAACTTTAGTTTTTGTACATGAATTCATTTTCACTTTTTCATTTATTATTGCTTAATTATTTTTTTCACATGTTTAGCAACATTTCATGTTACATAATTTAATTTTTAATATTATTAATAGTGTAAGTTAAGTGATAAAGCGTTGTAGGTATTCAGTGCTTCCCCCAACACGCACACTGCATCTAGTATGCTCCTTCTTACTATCGTTGTTATTCATCGGAGTTCGGACTATCGACTGTTGCATTATCCATAATTGTAAATAAATAGAAAGATACGATGTCGCGGCTAATAGTAACATTATGCAACAGTATAGGTATAATATAAACCAAATGAACGTTCTAATACTTATTTTGTTTCGATTGAATTTATTTTGAATCTCTTTTTTTCATATTTAACAAAACATATTTTAAAACTTGACCCGAAAATGTATCTATGATTTGAAAAATCAACCGTGTGAGTCGATTCAGTGGTTTTCTTGTATACGCATACAAACTGATCGACTGAAAAACGTTGCAATAGTATTTATGAAAAAGTTCTTAGTCCACCAGACGACAATTAGTAAAATATTAAAAACTAGCTGTACCCACAACTCGGCCCGCGTGAAACGTAACGAAATAAAAAAAATGACTAATACAATCATCGGAATATATTAAGTCCTTACTTATCTACTTTTCTCTCGTACTTAAGTCGCGTCGTCATTAAAATTATAATAACTTTTGATAGAGTGAAGTAATTCTAATGAAACTAAGACTACATATTACTCGAGGATAAGCTTTATGATTTTCTTGGGGGGTGAAGTTTTATCGTGAACGCTGTACTTTAGCAGTGATGCGTGTTCATACAAACGGTAAGACATTTTAAAAGTGACTGAAATATGTTTTATTACTTATTCCAATGCACATGCAATATTTTTTTAGCAAAAATCTAAAAAGTACAGACACGTTAGATTTACATTCTTATTATATGTATGTATATCGAAAACACTATAAGTTACTATCCCTTTTTTGTTAAATGTGAGAAATTATATATATTTAGTGAATAAAATAATATCTCCATACAAAATGTTATCCAAATCTTATAACCGTTTCCAAACCAATTACACGTAACAATATACAGGACTATAATAACTCACTTAATTTTATTAGGCTTCGAATAGAACATTCTAGATCCGAGTGTTACGAAAATGATTGTCGGGTAATATTATTAATGAAACCTCAGTGAGTCGAACTTCGATAAAAAGAAAACTTCTACAACTGGATCTAATGATTGTTCACAGCACTCAATAAGACGAAATAATCAGTATTTTTCTTTATTTTTGTACATATTTTCACTTAATAACTTGGTGAAAACATATATTGGATGCAGAGGCATCTACTCATCATTACATAGTATAAAACGAAGTCCCGTACTGCGTCATCTGTCTGTCTGTTCACGATAAACTCAAAAACTACTGAACAGATCTTCATGCGGTTTTCACCAGTGGGTAAAGTGATTCATGACGAACGTTTTGGTATATAATATGTTAAAGATTTTTTTTTATAATCAAGGCGAGACAACGTCTGCCGGGCCCGCTAGTATCATATTTGCGAACGAGGGTTTGTTACGCTATCACGCCCTCACCACTCAACCAATCTTCATGAAATTTTGTGTACAAACTGTCAGAGCTACACAAAAGATTATAGAGTAGTTATAATTTAAAAAAAATGTACGGTTCCCGAGGTATAGTCCAAATCAATATTACACGAGCGAAAGCGCAAGCAAAAGCTAGTTTCAAATGTACTAATGATTTGTCTGCACTATTTATAAAACTACATACTCCATAACTGAAATAAAAAGCCTTATGTCACAATAATGCCATAAATTTTATCATATTAATATTATAAAGAAAGAAAGAAGTATTCACGTGAGTATGAATGGATATCTCTTGCAAAAACTACTGAGCAGATTTTAATGACACTTTACAATAATATAGCTTATACATGATAATATAGGCTCTGTAAAGTGTTTAAACCGGCCAAGAAATATCTATAAATATCAAGTGAATGTGTAAAAAAGCCAGCTATATGAGAGTTATTTCGGCATGGGTAAAGCTTTAAAAATACGAGAAGATAACGTATGTTATAATCATTTATAAAGATGCAGGTAGACAAAGTCCCCGGCGACCGCTAGTATGTATATAATTTTCAATTACAAAACTTTGGAAACGTGAAAAACAAACTTTATTAAGATTAAGATAAACGTGTCGTTTCAAAATGATCTGATGTTAATCATTTATACAATACGGTTTTTTTTAAGATATCCAGTTTTTATACACCGAGAATAAAGTTCAAATTTTGTTTTTAGTTTTTTCTTTTTATGATTTTCATATTTTACTTAAATATTAATTATATATTTATGTAATTAGTATCTATATTCAAAAGGTTTTCCCACAGCCATTGTATATTTTTAATTATCATATATTCAACTGTATTGTAAATAATTATTTCAACTAACAATGTATATTTAATATCTTGTTTTTCCTTTCGGCCTTTTTAATGTTTTAATGTAATGAAGTTAGTAAATATATTTTGCAAAAAAATATTTTTGCATTATTTAAATGCACGTATTTTTGTCTTAAGACTTAACTTAGACTCTATTAAAGCAAAACGTAAAAAAATGTCAGTAACTTAAATAAATATCTTATCAACACAAAGATAATTATTATAACGTATGAAGCGTGTAAAGTAGCGCGATATGTCTTGTTAAAAATAAGTTAATAAACACTGAAAATGTCCACAGAAAGTTCATAAAATTTTTATTTCCATAAAAGAACGCCACGCAGCGCTTTTTGCGTGACTTCAGGTGTTATGAATATTATTTATATTCCACATAATTACGACATAATATGCAAATATATTTGTAAAAAGGCGATACGTATCCTAGTATAATAAAATCAAGACTTACGTAACGTCCGAAATAGATATTCCCAAAATTACGCCAAAACTAGTACGCTTTTGTTTGCCAAAAAAATTAAAATAATTTCTTACTACATTGAAAATAACATACTAGTCACCGAAAGTCAAGACTCAGAAAATGACTGACGTCAACGGATTATAATACGTTGACGAATATAAAAATACTAATCAAGGCCGCGATTATCCGTCTATTCGGTATATCTAAAATTACACAGAAAATACGAATTTCCTCAAAACGTAAAATAATATATCAACTAAGCTTACGGACATACGTCGTTCCAGATTAAAACACAGCACAGTACACAATCAACAGCACGTTTTGTAATAGAACACTACGATTATAATAAGATACTAACACGGTATTATATCCAAAACATTGGGTTTTCGTTTCGATCGGTATATTGTTAGGGAGACGCGCGTTACGTACGTCCGCGGCGGATCCAACACGCTTACTGGCTTTCCCAGGCCGGGTTACATCGTCTCCCTGTAAGTGTATACATCTGGGGTAGTTCTGCGAGTGTGTGAGTATCCTTCAGGTCACCAGAATTCGGTGAAGATGAGCGTTTTTGGAGTACCGTCGCTCCTTTTGCTTACAGTTGGCTATTTCTTAGTTTTCATTTAGAATACTTCCCTGTAATTCTCGATGCAAGGTACATCCCAGGGTTCGTCATCGTAATTATTTTAATGAATATATAAACCTGAACCATAAATGATTATGAATAAGCGTTTTTCTTCTATTCAACTTCCTCAAAATAACCTTGAGCTTTCAGTGAAATAAAAATTGCATATACGCGTCCATTTTCTAACGTTCGTTTTAGACAATAAAAACTCAACATCGAGTTTATTATATAACTAACTTCTGCCCGCGACTTCTTCCGCGTGGAATAGTTGCTTTGGGCTAACGCTAACTTTAACTCGCAACTTCGTTTACATAGAAGGTGAATATATTTTTAAATAATACATACGTTAACCCCGATTTCGAGACATTCTTCATTGGTGTTCCGCTCCTATTGTTCTAAGCGGGATAATATATTTCTCGATAAATGAGCTATCTAACGCTGAAAGAATTTTTCAAATCGGACCAGTAGTTTCTGAGATTAGCACGTTCAAGCAAACTCTTCAGATTTATAATATTAGTATAGAAATATAGGTATACATAGATAACATCGGTTAGTATATATAGCTGTTTATTGCTTAACATAATCTAAACTACATTCGGTGGTGGTAGTTTTGACATTTATAAGCTCCTTCTTAGGGCTTAAAGTGAGTAAAGTATTTATGATTCTCATTTTGATATAACAAAGGTTAAGAGATTGATTGGTTTTTTGAACACACTAATCTTTCGGATTATCACTCTCTTTTGTAACTAACTAGCGGCAGCTCACGGCTTTGTCTGCGTTTGTAACTTTAGAAAACATGACATGATATCATATTGCTTAGTGAAGCTATAAGCGTTAACTAGCGCTCGCTGACATTGCTGTCAAATGGCTGTTTTTTTCTCAACTTACTAAACACTTACCGTTATACGTTGGCCAATTTAAATAACATAGGTTATAGTTTGTGTGCTCTTCTATTGTATGAGAGATGTAGAGTTTCGTCAAAATCTGTTCAGTAATCAATGAGGCACAAACATACTAATATTAACAGTAGATATTTGTTGTAGAAGATTATGGGTTATCTAATATTAAAAGCTGAAGAGTGTGTTTGCTTGAACGCGCTAATCTCGGGAACAATTAGTCCGATTTGAAAAATTCTTTCAGTATTAGATAGGTAATTTATCGAGAAAGGCTATATATCGTCACGCTAAGACCAATAAGAGCGGAGTGCCTTTGAAGAATATTTCAAAATTGGGTTTTTTGCGTTAGCCATAAGTATCTATTACACGCGGACGAAGTTGCGAGCAGAAGTTAGTACGTTATAAAACACAATATTTGCAAAGCGCGTTCAAACAAACAGAAGGGCTAATTATTTCTCTTTATAATAATACACATACTCCATTCGCTAGATTATCCGGGTATATATAATACATAAATTTACAATAAAGATAGCGGCATGATATTGTTTGATGTTAATTGAATGGATGCGAGTGAAATAGAAGATTAATGATAGGGAAAATGGGAAATTGTGACGGAAAATATATTCTTTATTACGCGGGTCGTTTTCACATAATATTAAAGTTCAAATTATAGCCCTTATACGTTCTTGATACTTTAATGCACGATCAGCATAATTTTACTGCTTGAAAGAAACACAAAATTATCAATCATTTCAGACAAAGATCAAAAAAAGGTTTTTAGATTGTAGTGCTAGGTTCTACAATAAACTTTCATTACATAATTACTAATTTATAGGACAGTAAGGTCAAATACCATGTCAAGTAGGTTTTATCGTAAAATATTTTTATAAGGATCATTACTAGTACGATAGTGATATCTAGAAAAACCATTAAAAATTGTAATAAACTACTTCACAGCGACATTATGTATTTGTATTGTTTTATTAAAAATACATACAAAAAACGTGGGTGTGTCCTTATGACCAGAAGATAAAAGTGAAAACTTATAAAATTTTGCACAGTCATATTCATACAGATTAATTAATGTTTATATGCAAAGAAATCATAGTAATATTTAAATACGCACAATATATATGATTGTACAGAAAACATAAATAATATTATTTTATGATTGTAATGTATAGTGAAACGAAACTTCTTGTCAGATAGTGAACGTAGTTGAAGGTGACTGGAGCCGAGTAAACCCGATTCGTCGTTACCGACCCGAGCGTGACGATCCACATTCGTTCACTGTTTAATGCGCCTTAAGATATTTTCACTTCAAAACGATCCTATAGTCTGTTTTCAATGCTTCTCAATCAAACTAAGATATTCTTGTAAACGCCTTCTCAAAACATAAATAATAAAAAAAAAATTGATTGACTCATACCCGGTTTCTGAGGTACTCGGTTAAACTATCATTAGTTATTGACTCAATAAAGTTATCAATAAGATAAATTATTAATGCGTTTCTGAATGCAGAACGAGTTGTCAAATGACTATGAATACCATAACTAGTTCTTTGATGTTCACTAAATGGCTCTTTTTAAGAAATAGTGTTAAAAATTTGTTTTATTATATTAATTCTTAACTTATAGTAATAATATTATGATTAAAAAATACTTTAGAGATTAGTAGATGATTTCATTTTATTTATAATTATTTACTTATAAATTTGATTATTTTAGATACAAAACTTTTCAATTCGTTAGTTGTTCGTCAATGACATGTCATTGTCAAGATATTAAAAACTATTTAAAATGTCAGACTTATCGAATAAGATAAACGCCCTGACTGTGTGTTCAGAAACCCAATTTGACAAGATATCGAACCGTTGACGCTATTGAACAGATAAATGTGACTCAGAAACCGGGCATCAATCATGCCATCGTGTTAGAAGATTGAAATTATCACAATACACTTGTAATATTATCCTAGTCGACAATCGCAGTAATAATCTAGAAGATTGGTTGCTAAAAATAAGGCTTAGAAAAAACTGAGAGCGAGTGACTGAGAGCTACAAGTGATAGATAACCAGACGGTCATCTGGACATACCCTACGATATGCTATGGTTTCATCACGATTCTCATCGAAAGTTCCAGATCATTACAGAATTTCGATATACTATTTACATAACTAGACGCAGTGTCCGTACACGCTATCATTTGGACATCATCGTATCACAAATTATTATATTAATAATCTATCATGCCACGTAGTTAATCGTAAAAAAATAGTTTTTCTACACATTTCCTTTCATCTAATAGCAATTACAAGGCCCATGTGTCTGTTTCCTGTGATGATAATTTGTTCCTCGGGCATTTTTATATTGTGCAGACTTATGTGATGAAAAACATTCCTCTGACAAAGGTCAAAGCCTACGCCCTACTAATATACTAATCCTTACCAGCGCTATCGTCTGCATCTAACTATTATATGAATTACTAGCTGTGCCCGCGGCTCCGTCCGCGTGGAACCTAATGTAAAAAAACAGCGACTAATAAAATCATGTAAATATATTAAATCGATTTATTTATCTACTTTTCTCTCAGTACTTAAGTCGCATCGTCATTAAGATTACAATAACTTTTGATAGAGTGGACCGATTTCAACCGAAACCAAAACTAAATGTTACTCGAGGATATGCTTTATAATTTTATTTTATTTTATCGTGAACGCAGTACTTTAGCAGTGATGTGTGTTCAAACAAACAGACAGACAGATAACATTTCTAAAAATGATTGAGACGTATTTTATTTAGACACGCGGTATTCAAGTCAAGCCTTGCAATATATTATCCTAATTTATAAGCAGAAATTATATTTTAAGTTCTTATAACACATGTTATGTTGTTATAAATAAATTTTAGGACTGACCATTGAACTTGGCACCCATTTAGATTCCATCTTTTGTCGTTGAAGTCAACAACCAGGGTATATATCATAATATTGAACTGGCTCTCATTGCACATTTATGTTTTTGATGGGATATTACTTATTCCGAGACACCTGCAACAATTTTTTTCACAGAAATTTAAAAAATACCGACGGGTTAGATTTACATTCTTATTGTATGTATAGAATGAATAGAAATAGTATTTGAATGAATACTTTATTGCAGCTTTTTAGTCAGTACACTGGCGAGCTTAATGCCACAAGGCATATTCTTCTAGCTAACTAGCGGTATTGTTATCAAGAATAAAACTTGTTGTAGGTAGTTATAAATACGGCGGCGCAGGATGGGCAATGACCTGAGGCCACCGTAAAAAGGGCCCGCGGGCGATGGACGCGAGCACGTCCGTCGCTCTGGCAGAACTTCTTCACAGGCCCGTGTGGTTGAGGCGCATTGTGCCGATGCGCCTCCCACGATCGTCGGGGAGGGCAACTCTCACCCTCCTCTGAGGGGTTTACGATTCTGACCCCTCGACCGCGACGAGGCCCCTGATGAGAGGCTGACACCTGCTGGGAAGTAGACGCAGTGCCAGTTCGGCAGCTCCTGCTCCCCGGCCTGTCATTGAAGGCACCATAGGGTTTTAGTTCGTGCAAGTCGGACATACCCCACCCTCAGCCGCTCGGCTAGGGTGGGAATTCGTAGGGATTTCCCCGTGTTAAAAAAAGGTAAAAATATAAATAAGCAAAGGAAGAAGACATTTAAATTCATTTTCCCTTTTGACAGTTAGTCCAAGATCCCAAAGCTACCAAGCATAATTTATTTTTAAATATATGAAACGTTAAGTTTTGAGTAGTGTTTCATGTACTTAGTCTAATGCTTGCGCACTCAGAGTTTGAGTCTGGGGCCAATCTATAGATACCAGATGAGAAAGATGACTAAAATTAGGATCTACTTTACTTAAATTTAAATTGCTTCATATAATATGTTTTGTAAAATATCACTCAAAAGCAGTGTCCTGTATCGCCGGACGCTTTCCGCGTGCCACAACTTCTGCCAAACGCTTTAAAGCAGACATGACATGACACAAAGCGAATGCACTTTTTTTAAATGCTTGATTTTTAAATATGTTATATATTTCATCAACGGACAGATTGTAATGAGCAAACATCTCGCTAGACGTGAATAAAGCGCACGACAGACCTCTTCTCATTTTATGTATATATCTATATCTATACTAATATATAAAGCTGAAGAATTTGTTTGTTTGTATGGTTGAACGCGCTAATCTCAGGAACTACAGGTCCGATTTGAAGGCTATATATCATCACGCTAAAATCAATACGAGTGGAGCACCAATGAAGAATGTTTGAAAATCGGGCTGTTTTTTCCATTTAGCTGCGTGGTAACATGGTGACTTTCTATCGCAAACATTTTTAAAGTTTATTTTGTGTTTCTATTGAAAATGTTTATTCTACGTTTGTTTTGTTTCCAATTTTTTATTTGTAATCTATTACGTATTATAAAAATAAAGTATGTGTATGTGAAATTAAAATAACTTTTTGGTGAATGGATATGGCTACAAATAACAAAAAAAAACATTTTTAAAAATCTTGTCGGTATTTTATATTATTATATTTTGTCTGTCTGTTTGTTTGCTCCGGGTTATGTCTGAAACGGCTGGATATATGTTAACGGGAATTTTACTGGCAGATATTCGAAATTATAACGGTTGACAAATTCTATTTTATTTGTTGAACCGTTTCCCGTGCATTCGTCCGTGTGAAATTTATTAAAAATATTTTGTTTATTGTAAAAAAAACCCATGAGACGTGTGCTTTACGGGACTTCAAGAACTTATAATATACATAATTGAAAGTCATATGTTTGGATGTAATTTAAATTATATTATCTTTTTCGTCAATTTGGCGGCTATTTCGTTTTTTTTATTTCATTTTACCGCGCTTGCGTCTACATAACTGAGTGATTATAGCAACGTATAAGACTAACTTAATTATATCGACAGTACGGGCATATCATTACATAGTATAAAACAAAGTCCCCTACCGCGTCTGTCTGTCTGTCTGTTCGCGATAAACTCAAAAACTACCGAAGGGATTTTCAAGCGGTTTCCACCAATGAATAGGGTGATTCATGAGGAACGTTTTAGTATATAATTTGTCAAGGATTTTTTCATAATCAGGGCGGGACAACGTCTGCCGGGCCCGCTAGTTATATATATATATATATATACATATATATATATATATATAATAACAATTTAACACATATTGTTCGATAATGTATAGCTTACAATTTTATTTTATTTCTTATATAGTTTAAGTGAGCACTGAGGATGATATATTGTAGGTTAAAGTTCCAGGAGTTCCAGGTATGTTGCTGATGGTAAATCCCATCCCATTTGATACACTGTTATTATTTACATTTCTAATGTACACGTTACATGTTACAGTAGATGACGTGCGTGTCGTACTTACAAATGTTTTGAAAAAGCATTTCTGTAATGTACACACCTACTCATAATTTTACATTTCTTTAATGCATTTAAAAAAAAACGCCTGCGGACCCGCGGGTAACAGCTAATACAGAATAAAGATAAAGATTGTCATCGAAAAATTAACAAAAATATATTTATAGGTATGGACAACAGGTATGGATCCTACTCAAGTTCTTAACGATAGGGTCATAACCACAAAAATCAATCAACTCGATATATAAGAATAATGGTAGAAACTGTAATAAATAGGTATAATTAATATATGGCGTTATAATAGACAAGGGGGATTTGAGCTGAGCAATGTTTTGTGAATGGTTTTGATAAAATTTAACTAGAGAATAAAGAAAGAAAGAGCCTGTGGCTTTCACTCTGATATTTCTCGTTCGGTCATTCACTTAGTAATTATTGCTGCAATCAAAAAATACATACAGTTCATTGTGAACGCGTTGGGAATTTCACACGATTTTACAAAGAAACTACGGAACTATTATAACAAAATATCCCACGCGTCGCGTCGTTCCAGGCCGTGACGTTATTCGTCCGCCATGTTTGCGTTTTATTTTTGCAAACGATATTTTTTATAGTAGCCATGTTCTATAGTGTATTTTTATTACGGAGATATAGCGAAGACAGATCATTTACTATGGCAGATATTAAATAATGACTGTAGCTCATGAATATATATAAAACTATTACGACTACCATACACTACATATCATAGTGGCACGGTTAGGCGCATCAGATTTAGGCAACAGCATTTTGTAGCCACCGTTCTGTCTGTCTCTATGGGTGCTAAATTAAAGTAATTCCACCCAATTACATCTCGTGGGTGTTGTAAAAATAGACTACGGAGATCAAAAGCAAATACACAAACGTAACTTTGGGGACTGACACGATAGCAGTATAATTCACCTAATTCAAAATCTACGTAACGCAAACAAAGTCTCCTTTGATAAAGGAAATTCAATTTACTGTGTATCGGAGGCAGTCAGTGTATATCCAGCATTGGATATGCTTGCAGGACAGCACGGCAGTGGTGACCGTCGATTGATTGTGAAACTATCGGTACTCGCTGTCGTTTTAGGATTGTATTACGAGACTGATTACGTGATTGGGTCAGGATCACTCGTCTTCCGATATCTGTTAGTACACTGCTTTAGAACAGAAATAGGTGTACTAATAGAACTCGGGGGTCAGACTATAGTAATAAGTAATTTATGGTACGAATCAATTTGAACATATTTTTTTTAAATTTTTGTCTGTCTTATTTGAGTGTTATTGAAGTTTGAATCATAATAATATCCCGTTTGTATTATTCATATAATGTGGAAAAATTGTAAACATCTGCCGACTATCAAATTTGTGTCAGGTGTTTGGTCTAAAATAATTAATGTCAATTTTTTTCTAAAAATGTTACGCTTTGTGCACGCGCCTACCATCTGTGATAGAAACTTACATAAAGCGATATACATATATACGTTCATATACACAGTGTCCGATAAAAACTGTTGACATAAATTTATACTGTGGCTTTTGTAACGGTCTTCTATCACCTGTTGTGACGTCACCGATGACAGGTGGCGTGAGGCGTATATCTATCTATCTCTTTTTATCTTTCTCTAACACGATTAAAGTAACCGTTGGTTTTTGGCGGGATCTTGGAATGTCATGTAGTGGATTTTGTATTTTATTCATAATCTTGTGTTATTTGGCTCCATATTTTGTAATATTGGTGGTGGTGGTAATAGTTTGGTTATTGTGCAAAAGGGAAATGGATGGAAAATAATACCACGGATCATGGAATCTGACTTGCCACAAAAACTCGCTGTAAAGGAACAAGGAAACAAATGAAATAAGGTGGCCATCTTATTAAAAGATTGAAATGATCACAATACACTTGTAATATTATTACCTTCTCGATAATTGCAGTAATAATATACTAGATGATTGGTTGCCAAAAAAAAAACGCTTTCATTACCATTTCGAGAATATAAGTTGTAAGTTAATATAAGTGGATTGAAATTGGAATTGACTCCTCTCTGTGCATCCCACTAAAAGCTATTGTATGATGTATTGGAAATATATGTTAAAAAAATGTACCCGATCGAGTTTCTTGCCGGTTCTTCTCGATGACTAGGTTGTTTTCCGAACCGGTGGTAGTCTTTGACGTTCATAAGTGCCTTATTAGGGCCTAAACTGAATAAAGTATTTTTGATTTGATTTGATGGAAAGTTATAGCGTATGCCAAATATACACATTTTATATTAGGAATTGAGACAAAGTTGATGTACAAAATATTCAACATTGCTATACAAAAACTCAAAATGCACACTTAACGTCCCACAACCGGCACACGAAAATGAGTGCATAATTTTGGATTATGCACTCATTTCAAATAGTGTCGCGTTGCTCGCGTCCTTGTAAAAACAACTTTAAATCATTCAGGTAAGGTTGAATTTGCAAAATCATAAGTTTATCGTATAACTATAACCACGTACGTATATTGAGAAGTTCTTGCGGACGGTTTTGAGCGCTACTTTTATTCAAAACTGTACGTCTTGGGTTTTAATATGTCAATGATCATCAATTATATAATTATAGTTATAATAAGTGTATTATTATAATCAAGAGGTAAAAATATTTCTACCGCGTTATATTACTAACACTGGATAAATCTTATAAGATACATACGTAATAAACCTATAAATAATGTATAACGGAAATGAACATCTAAAATAGTCTACAATAAAATATGTGATAGTGTAATTCTATCTTTTAAAAATAGCTCACAGTAAACATATTATTAAATAAATATGATGTCAATTTTGTAAATGTTTAGACATATATCGTATTCATTACTATCCTATTAAATATTCTACTTTCATTGGGTGTTTAATTTACATGAAAATCACTATTTACATCATGTAATTTTAATGAATATTTTAGACAATTTCATATACGTTCATCAAGAAAGTTATTTCTGCAGCGCGACTGATATTATCCCGAAGTGTCTTATGAAGTGTAAATCTTAAAGTGCCTTAAACTAGATCAGTCGATCAAATCGATACTAATATTATCTATCGATCTATCGATACTAATATTATAACGAGGTAAAGTTTGCGAGTTTGTGAAGTTGTAGCGGGTAATCTCTGGAACTACTAAACCGATTTTGGAAATTCTTTTACCAATAGAAGGCCACGTTATTTGTGAGTGTCATAGGCTATATATTAATCCGAAAAATGAAAAACCTTTTTTGTGGAAGTCGGATTTCCAAAGTAAGTCGGAGAAAAAACGGTCGAACAAAAGCGTTTCCTACGAACGCTGCCTTAACGATGAGAGATATATGATTGAGTTCCAGAGAAAAATTGTAGAGCTTGATAATGCCTACAAAAAAGCATATGTCTAATTTTTATATTTAAGTCACAAAAAGTAGTTTTTATAAATGTTTACCGTCCAACGAAGTGGGCACGGGTCAGCTAGTAGGTACATATATCACAGTTAGTTAAAACCACATTATTAAATACATTTTACTCGTCCAAAGCCGGGCTGAAGCGCTAGCTAGTAGTTATGACTATCACATTTCTCTAATATCGTTTTCAATTTCAAAATATTAACAGTGTTAATTAAATACAAAAGTTATTGCATATTATTAATCACAAAACGTTGCGGCTGAACAGGGTCTGAACTCGCTACAATATTCATAGCTCAAGTCTCTAGGGGTAGAGGGATTTAACTACCCCAAACTACAATGGACTGCCAGTTATAATTATTTTGTGCTATCTTCACGTCTATATACAAAGTTATTTTATCTCACTTAACTATAGAAGGCGAAGAAAATGTAAGAAACAAGTTATGCCCGTGGCTTTGCACGCGTATTTTATTACTTCCAAGCTGTGCCCGTGACTCCGTCCGCGCGGAACCTAATGTAAAAAATAGTGACTAATAAAATCATCTGAATGTATTAAGCCCATTTACTTATCTACTTTTCTCTCGTACTTAAGTCGCGTCGTCAATAATATTACAATAACTTTTGATAGAGTGAACCGATTTTAATGAAACCAAGAATAAATTTTAGTAGGATATGCTTTATAACTTCTTGAGTGTGAGGTTTTATCGTGAAGACGTACTTTAGCAGTGATGCATGCTCAAACAAAAACAGACAAACGTTTCTAAAAGTAATTGAAATATATTTTATTACCTACTTTTTTCAAAACACCTGCAACATTTTTTTTTCACAAAAATCTAAAAAGTGCAGACACGATAGAAATAAATTCTTTTATGTATAGATTGTAGTAAATAGTTGAATTATAGAAAAGTAGGGATTCTGTAGAAATTGAAATGGGTGATTCGTTGAAATATATAAAAGTAAATATGCTGCAGTGCCACGTAGTGGAGGGTTATAGTAAAATGTATAGCGTAAAAATCTCTCTAAAAGAGATCTTAAAGTCTATCAATTCTCAAATGGCTGCTTCAGTTTTAAATCTAAAATATATGTACCGACATTCAGTTTTATTCATATGGATAATCAGCGAAAACGGTAGGCAGATATTGTGGTATTTTAATCAAAATAATACCGAGCGATACTTGAAGCTTGAAAAAGTTGAATTAAAAATATGGTCTTTTTTTTTTTTTTATCGTAGCTCAGCAAAGTGACTGTACTATGCCTGATGGTGAGCACAGTATAATCCAAAAACAACGGCGACTACCGAGAGACACGCTATCCCTCATCCCTCACCGGTCGCCGCTGTCATGCCGGCTTGCATAAATGTCTCTTCACGTTACGCTTGAAGGACCCCATATTATAGGAAGGAGGGAACACACTGGCCGGGAGATTGTTCCATAGCTTCACGGTACGGCAGAGATAAGATGTTGCGAACTTTTTAGTTCGTGCCCAGATAGGATTTACCGTAAAACTATAGCTCCGAAGCCCAGCGCGCGTGGTTCGGGTATGAAAAGGAGAGGAAGGGATTAAATTAAATAGCTCTTCAGAACACTCGCCATGATACAGACGGTAGAACACGCTCAGTGAGGCAATGTCTCTGCGCAACTGAAGCGGCTCTATAAATTGTGTAATGTCTGAATCATTACCAATGCGGACAGCCCGTCTCTGCAACCTGTCCAGGGCATCTAGTAGGTATTTGGCGGAACCGTCCCAGAGGTGCGAACAATATTCCACACAAGGCCGAACTTGTGCCTTATAAAGGAGGTATAGTTGATCAGGCGTGAAAAACCGTCGCACCCTGTTCAGGATTCCGAGTCTCCGAGATGCAGTGGAGATGACGCTCCCGATGTAATCCCTGAGATTGAGGTCGCTGCGAATATCTATACCTAAGATATTGAGGCTGTCTCGCATTGCGAGCGAGACGTTCTGGAGAGCAGGAAGAGGGGTAAATGGAGATGTTTTGCAGGTAAACGCGCATACTTGTGTTTTGTTTGCATTAAACTACCACCAAATTGCTTGCTCCCCATGTTGAAATGAGATGCAATGGACCGGTCGAGTAATCAATCAAAGTGCCTGTCACATTTCCCCATTGCAAGAAGGCTTGCTGTAATAACACCCATGGATGGTGCTATGATCTGCATAGCAATGAATATGGCCTAAAGGCAACATATCATTAATATGCAGAAGAAACAGAGTAGGTGAAAGTACAGAGCCTTGAGGAACTCTCGCATTTAATGACATGAGCTGCGAATCACATCCATCGACAAGGACACGAATTCTGCGCTCATGTAGAAACCAGAGATCCATTTGCATAACTTGTCGGGGAGACCGTATGCCGGAAGCTTGGACAGAAGACCACGGTGCCAGACCCTATCGAAGGCTTTGGCAACGTCGAGACTGATTGCCAAGGCCTCGCCGTGTTTGTCAATTGCCTCTCCCCAGAGTGAGTAAGGCTAGAAGATCACCCGTTGATCGGTTTTGGCGAAAGCCATATTGAATCATTAAACAACGAGTGACCTCGAGATAGCGGACAAGCTGGGTGTTGATGATCCGTTGTTATCTTGCACAGTACTGAGGTTACGGCAATTGGGCGATCGTTATAGGATCAGCCGATCCCCCTTCTTGGGAATCGGTTGCACGTTGGCTTCCCTCCAAGCCCAAGGCACGATACCAGAAAGAAAACAGGCGGTATAGCGCGTAAGTACTGGAGCCAACTCGGCTGCACTCTTTTTATTATCTACAACCGCTGGGATACGACCACTATCCCTTCCGGAAATCGAGCGATCGCAGTTGTTTAAGAATGTCACGCTGCTGAACTTTAATTCAGCATAGTAACTCCCAAGCAAGGAAGAGTGGGCGGTTGCGCGTTTCTCCGACACTTAGCCGCAAAGAGATTAGCTAATAATTTTTCTCCTCGTTAGTAGGCCAGTGTCCCATCAGAGTACCTCAACGGCGGCATCGTTGGATGACAAAAATTGGCTTGCACAGCTTTAGCCAGACTCCAGTAGACTCGACTATTGGTCGGATGGCTTACGAGTTCTAGACCCAAGCGTGCAACGCGCTGGGCATCCGCTGTAGTGTATGCTCTCTTACAGGCTTTGAACTAAAGATTAAACATAAAATTTCCAGATCTTGAAAACAGCGCTACTTACCGAATGCAATTATAACTATGTACCATCCCGGTAATCCTATTAGTACAAAAAAAGTACAGGCAGTCATAAGTACTGTTGATAGAAGTGAAAACTCAAAACAAATGAATGTGTTCCCTTTTGACGCTATACTACACGTCGCTAGTCTGACGCTAGCGCAATACGGTCGTTCATGCTTACTAGTTAGCATGTCATGGCGCGAAATTGTAAATTGATCTTCTGGCAAAAATACCGCTCAATGGGCTCAAAACAAGTTTTCACTTCAAAAAGTCATGTAAATCATTCCAGCTGTTTACAGGTGAGAGTTAAAAATGCATATCGGTATTTTATATACAGCAATTAAGCACGTCCGCTCTCTACAACATCTTAACGTATTATGAGTATAATTGGATATACTACTGCAGATGCAGTCATTTTGTATCTTCTTACTCTCATCTACCCTCCAATCAAATGAACGCTCAAATATTAATTTGGACCGTCAATTATCACGTCAATATGCATGTAACAATATTGATTTTTTTTATTTCATAGGATGCAAACGAACAGGTGGGTCACTTGATGTTAAGTGATCACCACTGTCCATAGACAGTTCTAACACCAGGAGAGTCGCAAGTGCGTTGTCATCCTGTGTTCGGGGTAGGGAGGATGAAGAAGGGGGGAGGGGAGGGGAGTTGGATATCCGGCGCTCTCACTGGCCAAACGAAACACAACAATGCAAGCACTGTTACTTCACGTCGGTTTTCTGTAGGTCGGGTGGTACTACCCCACTAGCCGACCCATTCATGATGAAACCAATAATATCTTCCGCGTGGCTCTACCACCTACCTATCCTATCATATAGGATTTTATGCATAATCTTGTGTTATTTGAATCTATATTTTATAATATTGGTGGTGTTTTGCGTAATATCGTTCGGTTATTGTGCACAAGTGGAGTGGATAGGGAATAATACCACAGAGCATGAATTCTGAGATGTCACAAAACCTTTATGGAAAGTTCCAACAAGGGAGTCATCATTTTCTTAAATTAAATTATCACTAGACACTTGTAACATTATTACCTACTCGACAATGGTAGTAATAATCTAGAAGATTGATTGCCAAAAATAAAATTAAAAAGAAAACATACACAATTTGTTAGCAAGCAATAAAATTATAACTGACGCTATTTTAAATTAACCCCATCCATCAGCGTTAGTAATCTAACAATTACTTAATAAATAGTAATTACATTATCACTCGGTAACTACTTTCTCAATACGAATCTATAATTTGAGTTTAATATACTATTCATTGATTCAAATCTATAGAAGTTATTTGAAACAATCCTGATAAAGCAAAACACAAATATTTGCGAGTAGAACTGTATCACTCGGTTCTGCCACAAATGCAACCAAGAGTGATCGTTGGGTACTATATATCTCAAGTAAAGCTGTATTTACACTTCTGTGAAGCCGAAATATTTCGTGTGCCCGAAAAATAATTGTGTATTTTTTACGGTGTAGTGTTTGATGCTATAAATTAGTTTGTTTTATGACGTAAAGTCTCAATCTATTAGTTCCAGCTACGAAAAGTTGCTTTATTATAGACTCAGTTTGATATCTTGTAACATAGAGAATAATTTAAAAAATATATGCGCAAATGTTATTTGATAGAGATTAGTTTATGTTAAAAAATGATATATTATTTATGACTATATCATTTAAAAAATTACTTTGTATTTTTTACAATTTCATTAACAACTACTGTTATGTTTTCAGCAGATATATAAGAAAAAAGGAAAAGGAATGAGTCTCTAAGCAATTTTTAGTTCTCGTATCTAGCGATATCTCAACGCAATATCTTTCACATAACCAGGAACAAGAGATTACCAAAAAACTGGTCGCTAGAAAGCGTTGGTTTATTTCTAACTATTTTGTTGAAACTACTAATTGGCGGCTCATTATACTGTGCTATAGTAAATTAAAGTTTGGCGTTACATTGTATAGATAAATATTAGGTGCCTTAGTTGACACAGTCAATAATTATTTTCATTTAAAAAGATCCGATACTACGACAAGGAATCCATAATATCAGTAGGTACCTTAATATACAGTGATATTAACAGGAATTATATTCACTTAATAAATTACAATGTGTGGATCTCCTATCAGTATTAATTCTTTAATTTAGGAAGCTTGCATTCATGATCATATAGTCTACAGTAACATTTCTTCTCGAATTCTCGAGGAAGCTTTCGTGATATCTCAGAATTCACTTGTGTACATTAGCCAAGTCATATAATGCAAGATGCCACTAAAATTAGACGATATAGGCTCACATAACGCAAAACTATGAATTCTAATCCTAATCGTAACGAATGTTACAAATTTGTTTGTGTATTACGCTTTCATCATAAATTTTTCACTTCCGTTTTGTATTGAAAAAATATTTTCTCTAGCATAAAGTACTGTTCAACTAGGGTTAGTCTACTTTGACGTGAAGTAAGTCACAAGTAATAGCTATTAATAAAAAGGGTGTGTTGTAAAGACACACGATAGAGAAGAAACTTTTGTATTAAAGGAAAATATTTTAATTAAAAAATACTACAAGAAGCCAATGTCGCAAAGCACGGTATTCCCAGGCAGTTACCTATCCATGTGCTAACCGCGCTTGACGTTGCTTGACCGGACGAGAACCGATTTTTTCAACACTCTAGTCAACATAGCGTTTACCATCACCGCTTTTCAATAAAAAAAAAAGGTTGCCGATCAGGATTTCAAAGCCCTCCTATAAGAAGTTTCACTTCGAAATTAAAAACGACTATGACTAACTAACATCTCCTAATACTATTTTGAGCGTGAACAGAACATTAAATTATCTCGAAAATAATAGGTCTTTACCTATGAAATTGCCGTTCTGCAGTACTGGCCATTTCAAATCAAAATAATTTTTGTTTGACTAAGAATTCTAATTTCAAATTAATTTTATTTTAAAAACATGGAATTCTTTTTCCAAAAGTAGTCATTTGTTTATTGATTAGTGTTACATTTTCATCGCATTTCAATCTTTTTTGTCATCATGGATACGTTAAAAATTCGAGTAATTATGGAATATGAGTACCGTCGTGGCAGCAACGCGGCACAAGCGGCACGCAACATCAACGACGTTTACGGAGCTAACACTACAAACCAACGCACCACCTGTTATTGGTTTGCTCGCTTTCGTTCTGGGAATTTCGACCTGAAAAATGAACCTCGCGGTCGTCCGAAGACTTTGGTCGACAATGTCGAATTAAAGGCGATTGTGGAAGCTGATGATACACAATCTACGGCTGAATTAGCAGCAGCTTTCGACGTTAGCGTCAAAACAATATTGGTCCATTTGCGTCAAATTGGCAAGGTAAAAAAGGTTGACAAATGGGTGCCCCACGAACTCAATGATCGCCAGCACGAAGTACGCGTCGAGACGTGCCTTGCACTGCTCAACAGACACACAAATGAAGGAATTTTGAACCGCATTGTTACCTGCGATGAAAAATGGATTCTGTTTGATAACCGCAAGCGCTCAGTAAGTTGGTTGGATCCTGGTTCATTACCTAAACAATGCCCTAAACGAAAACTTACCCCTAGAAAAGTGATGGTCACTGTTTGGTGGTCTAGCGCCGGTATGATTCATCACAGCTTCTTACCAAACGGGGTGAGCATTACTGCAGATGTGTACTGTGAAGAACTGAACACAATGATGGAGAAGCTGGCACATCTCCAACCAGCATTAGTCAATCGCTCGTCTCCGCTGCTCCTGCACGACAACGCGCGACCTCATACTGCACAGCAGACGGTGTCCAAGTTGCAAGAACTGGGGTTGGAAGTTCTCCGTCATCCGCCCTACTCACCAGACCTTGCGCCTACAGACTACTACTTTTTCCAGAATTTGGATAACTCCTTGGCGGGAAAAAAATTCAATATCCGAGAGGCAGTACAAAATGCCTTTGAAGAATTTGTTGCCTCCCGTCCAGCTGATTTCTTTAAGAAGGGCATCAATAAACTGCCACTGCGTTGGCAAAGATGCATTGATTGCATGGGTGATTACTTCGATTAATACAAATAAAAGATACACGAAAAAAATTCGTTTAAATTTTTTCATACAAAACGGCAATTTCATAGGTAAATACCTAATATATGAAACAATTTCGGCTTGGGCCGACAGGTGTAAACACATCCTAAGGACGACATTCACTAGATTGCTGAGAACAACAAATTACGGGATTAACCGATATCTTCTTCGGGCAGAAACTGAGGCCACCTCCACCTCCGCCCGCCCAGAGGTCTGAACACGGCTCGATTACTTCACGACCGAGATCTGTGGACGTCAACAATTAATTTGAATCCTTCACCTTTGTAAAGTTAATAGCATCGTTCTTATTATATTGTAATTTAATAGGTCATTTTTTATTAACATTAAATGGAGCCTAAAATGTAAGATAATTCTGGATTTCGAACCACTGACTCATCAGTTATTCGGTGAAGCTGTTAAGATCTTGCTAGGTCAATAGCTTCTGCCCGCGACTTCGTTCGCGTGGAACACATACTCTGGACTAACGCTAACACGCAGCAAAAGCACTCAAAAGGAAAAAAAAATTGATACATTCTTCATCGGTGCTCCGCTTCTATTAGCGTTATATGGTATAGCCTTCCTCGATAAATGAGCTATCTAACACTGAAATAATTTTTCAAATCGGACCAGTAGCTCCTAAGATTAGCGCGTTCAAGCAAACAAACTCTTCAGCTTTATAATATTAGTATAGATATAGATGCATAGCATACACATATCTTAAGTATAAAGTAATGCCAATTTTAGACTCTTATAACTATAATTCAACTTCGTTTTGTAATTATAATTGAACACTTGATCATATTATCCGCAAATTCGAACTTAGGACTATATTCAGAGCAGACAAGATGACTGACAAAAATTGCACACTAAAACTTCTGATGTCAGTTGAATCTTGAATATTCTAATTGACCCTTTACATTTAAGTACATCTTTAATTTATTTTATTGTAGCGTGACATAGTTATAAAAGTTTGGTATAAAATGCATCTGTAGTCGAAGCTATGACACCGACCCTTAACTTTGATGGTTGATCCAAACTAATAAGAAGTTGCTCTAATGCTTTAATTACCATGTTTTATATATAGTGGCCACAATAGCTACTGCAAGTATTCATCAAGGATTTTATGTTTTAATAAATATATCTACACGTAGTATTTTAGTCCAATCAATAATAATAAATTGATTTTCCGTATTTTTAGCCTATCCTATTGGGTATAGATATTGTGATGAAAAACTTGTCACATTTTAAAGACATGAGTCTTAAATGCGGCATATTATTTTCTGGTCTGGTAATCTATTGTAACCAGGTAAATAAAATTGAACTGATATGTGATGTTTGTATACTCCTGTACAAATTATAAGGAAACTTCTATTACCTAATAGATTACTTTTCAGTGTAAATATCTACAAATCAATATGCTTTTCGATGGGCAGTGTAAAGAAGAAATTTAACTATGGTAACTTCAAATCGGTAAAAGCATATAGACATAATAATCATGACAAAAGTACATTTTTTTTTGCAAAAAATAATCTACCACAGGAACATGAAACATGATTGCGTATAACATACATGAATTATGTTAAAATTATGTATTACATATATATAAAATTATGTATTTTACTTACAATACAGAAGATAGAGAAGACACAATTGAGAAAGATAAAAATAATCGAGAAAATAAAATAAAACTTTATATAGAACTATAAATTCTAATAGAATATTATCTTAATTATGAAAAATAATCATGAAGCTATTAATTAATTAAAATAATAAAAAATCAGCTACAAATGTATCTAGATAAAAGAGCAAACCCATTGAGAAATGGCGGGAACCTATTAGTTGTTAATAATTAACATAAATTTTACATAAAACGCGGGATAATCGCATCACGCGCTTTACATTTGTACAGTCATTTCGGAGGATATATTTAATGTTTTGTGTAAAATCACCCTTAAATTGCCAAGCTATTTTAGCGAATTCAACTCAGGATCGAACCTGTGACCTTCGTGTTTATGGTTAGAAACTCGTGACTCTTGTCTTACTAATAATATAAAAATGAAAAAAATGTTTGTTTAAACTCGGTAATCTTTGCAACTATCAGAAAGATATTAAAAAATAGTTTTGCATTTTGAAATACATTTATTGAGAAAGGATATATGTTGTCTAACATCATGCTGCATTTAGGAGCAGAGCAATAACCATACAAAATGTGGCTGAGAAAGTATACTAAGTGAGAACGAGTGTTTTTTTATGGGAATTTGGAATGTCATGTATTGGATTTTATATTTTATTCATAATCTTATGTTATTTAGCTCTATATTTAGTAATATTGGTGGTGTTTTACGTAATATAGTTTGGTTATTGTGCACAAGGGAAGTGGATAGGGAATAATACCACGGAGCATGGATCCTGACTTGCCAGAAAAACTCCCCGGAAAGTTCTAACAAGACGGACACGATCTTGTTAGTTCATTAAAATTATCGCAGGAAACTTGTAATATATCCTATTCGACAATGGGTGTAATAATCTACTAGAAGTTGGTTGTGAGGTGAGAATGAGTTGTGTGAGCGAGTTGCGTGGCGTTACTCATAAATACGATTTAGAGATTTGAAGTGACAAATATTCCTAAATATTTTTAATCATCTCTAGAATCGTATGATGGAATAATACAAATTTATCAAACAATAAAACCTAGTAAATTATATTCGACTTTAAAACATTGGAAATGCGGTGATAAAAGTTTAATTTCACTGACGCCATATTGTGTGAGAGATATAAAACCATAAGGTTCGTTCATACTCGCGTATACTCTTACAGCTAAAGGAATCTCGATTGAATAATTCATATTCACTATGAGAATACATTGTAATATTACGTAAAGTTATTGTAAAAATGAAAACTGTTAAATGTACGGAAGACTCCCGGCCATGGGACTTTTTTAATTGTTCCCTTTTTAGATACGTAATATAATTAGAAAATAAAAGCCTTATGCATTCGTAATTCCATATAACAAATTTATGTTTCATAACATGTGAAAAATAACATTTATAAATAGTTACGAATCAAGAAGCATCTTGAGTCGAACACATATTTTATTTACTTTTATAACAACATAGAGTACATAGTATTAATTTACTGTGTTAACATAAGTGCAATAAAGCGCGAGTCCCGTATATATCACGAGTAACGAAAGCCGTAAGTAAACTAGTGAACACTTGCAAAGTAGGAAACAGTCTGGTTGTGCAAGGAGAATACGTGTTATTGTTATTAGTAGTTATTGATGTTGGTGTTATTGTGACATCGTATAGGCATTATTTCAGATATTTCAATTCTTAAAATTTCTTAATTAGTAATTAGGTCTTAATAATGTCGAAAAGAGATTGATGGCATTCTATGTAGTCATATTTCAACAGCTTTCTTTGATCAAACTCATCTGACGAATGACTAGTGCCCGGTTTCTGAGGTACTTAAATACAGTTTATCTGTTCAATAACATTATCGGTTTGATAACTTATCAAATTGCATTTCTGAACACACAATCATACGATAAATGTCAGTAAAACTCAACGAGCCACTTGACAGTTTATCTTATGGATAACTTTGTTGAGTCAATAATTATTGGTAGTTTAACCGAGTATCTCAGAAACCGGGCATAGGTTGTTCAGGTAATGTTTTGAAGTTTCATATGCTGTATGAGATGCCAGGTGTTACATGGTGCAATTATACATTCGGTGGCACACTTAGATGTATCACGATTTGAAGTCAGCCCGTGTATACTTAACGGCCGAGAGCGATGCAGGCCGGCATGGATAGCAACCGCTGTCGAGTAATTTGTTATGACAATGAAAATCGATAGATGTTTTACTACTAATGGTCACCATCGTTTCTCTCTTTCAATGCGATTAGCATGTTTAAATATTTTACTAACGTTGACTGTTTTATAATTGCCTGTAAACCTCGTTTACCTCGAACCGATCTTGATTCTAAACTTTATAATATGATGAAAATTTTATGTTAATTTTGACAAAAAAGAAAGAAACGGGAATTTTAGAATTTGCCTGAGATTGAGAACTCGAGAGGGAGCACTCGACGTTTTGGTTCGAAATACAAAATACAAAAACAAATTAAGTCGAGGGATATAGAATAATATCACACGGAAGTAAATAGATTGTTAAAAAAAAGAATAATCATTTTTTATTATTATGAAAATGTAGAAATGTTTTGTGGTTTTATATAAGATTATCGGAATAATTAAAAAGCTCTGCTGCTCTTGGTTAGACGTAATAAACTTGCGACCACAAAATTAATTTACATATTGTAACTCAATACAATCTGACTTAGTTATTTATTTTAATTATTACTCAGATTATAGCGTATGTTAATACAATTACAAAATATAGAACGCAACGTCCCGTGCAAACGAACCTTTACCCATGAATCCGGTTTACGACAGTTTTTACTGGTACACGCATTGTACAAAATAATTGCGAATTCAATGAACGCGTCGGAGAAGTTTCCTTCGTCGCGAAATTTTATTATTCGTTGCTCATTTTTATTGATTTTATCATATCGCTTGTTAGTAATCAGAATAGTATTGCAATACAATAACAAATGTGGTACAACTATTACTGTCCAGTGATCGTCATATTCTGACAGTCGCTGCCATTGCCTAAGTACATTTTACTCGTTACCACGATGTGTCAAACTGTATTGCAACTACCACACACCACGTAAAACAACCACCATCGTGGCACGCTTAGACATGTAGTTAGACATAAACCAATTATAGTGACTTTTTGAAGTAAAAACTTCTTTAACCGCGTTGTACGATTGTTAGTAGGAGAAAAACTTATGGGTTCGCATCACCGATGACCTCGACATACTCGTGACGTATTGCGTTAACCAATAAACTGTATAAAAATGTATATATATATAATGTATTATTCCTTGGAGTGCCAATAGATGTGAAAACCAGACTTAATAATTTTAATTTACAAATTATTAAATTTAAATAATTCAGACTATAATTGATTTCAATTTTAAAAAAGGACAATTATTTCATTGTTTTGAGTTCTCACGTATGTCAGCAGAGGGTATAACTGCATCGCCTTTTTTTTAAATCGCCATCATTTTTAAAGATACTGTATATAAGAAATCTAAAGAATACTATAATAAGAAAATGAGAATAAATCATCCTTTTTCAGTACGAGTATCTAAGGAATTAAATTGACTACTGAATAACTGAATGTACTACGCTACTGTAAATTTTGTCAATATTTTTAAAGATCTACCAACTGTATTTTGTTTCACGAACTTTTTACATGGAGATTTTTTAACCCATACTTGGTACTTGTACGTGTCTTTTTTCAAACAATTTTTTTTTAAATTTATATCTGGCAACCAATCGTGTAGATTATTACTGCCATTGTGGAGTAGGCAACAATATTACAGATGTCTTGTTATAATTGCCCCTGAATACCGACAGGGGTATCTGCAGCAGAGGTGTAGGGGATCACTGCTGCTTCCAGCAGTTGAGAAATATCGACCCAGGACGCTTCGTCCTGTATCGTAACGGGAGGCAGTTAGCGGGACTTCTTATTCGAAACTGCGGAACCCACAGCTTGAGACGAAACCGGTCTAGAGGGCGTGGGTGTCGTTTTCGGCACTTTAACGCCATCTACGTTCAGTAGTTTTGGAGGCTTAAGACCTGCACTATCGGAAGAGGGGTTCGAGCGCTTATGGCGCTGGCGGCGCGAGATGGTGGTGAAGCCATGCCAGCGGTGTCTTGCTCCATATCGGAGCTGTCCTCGTCTAAGACGGGAACGGAGGTAGTATTTGCTTCTTCAGGAGTCTGATTCTCCTGCGAGAGCAGAGACAAGGTGTTCTACATGGCGAAGACAAGATTGGCTGGGACTGTGGGAGAGGGACTGCGAGCAGATCCGGACACGTATTGGATACGAAACCGAGGAAACGCGATACCTCGCGCTCATGGGCTCATGGGCCAAGGCCTAAGGAGGGGATCAAGGCGAGGGAAGACATTAAAGGGGGCCACGCCTTTTTGTATTTAACGGACTATCCCGAGTCCGGACCAAGGGAGCTCTGGGCGATGCGCAATGCCTTACAGGGGACCTACAGTGCCTAGGGGGAAGCCCTAACATTTCTTTTCTTGCTCGACGCGACGACACGAAGCACGAACTACGGAGCGAAGCCCGACATACACAGACACGACGCGCTGGATCCCTAGAATGCGGAGCGACGGCACGCCAAACACGGAGAACGCAGGACGCACTGAAAAGTGCGGTTTATAACGTACTGAAAAGTACAGTTTGCTACACACCAAGGGGAGTGAGTGCCTACAGATTGACTCTGTGATAGAAACGGAACACAGTGAAAACCCGTAATCGAACTTTAAACGCGAGCGCGTAAACAGAACGTCGTGAACACCGAACACTCTCGAGCAGTATTACTAGCACGAACACTACCACGCGCGAGTGTCGAGAGCGAGAGTGAGAGCGAAAACGAGTGCGAGAGTGAGACAAAAAATCGTATTGAGATTAGCTGAATGCACGACCATCCGGTGATGGTGCAATCGGAACTCCAGGTACATTTTTTTTTTCTCGAACTGACTACGCTATTGGCCTAGAAAGGCCTTAACAGCTTCACCGGGCTACTTCTAATGTATATTTGGTAATTGATATTATTTATAAGTATATATCGGCGCCTACCCACGTTAACGCGTCATTCGGTAACGCCTCTCTCCCTACTACTCGAATTGTTTCGCTATAAAATGAGCGGAGCGATCGCCGCTAACTAATTAATAAGTTATCAACTGTTCCAAATAATCTGAATTAATGTTAATTAATTATTATTCTTTGTTGAGATATGACGATATCATTATATCGCCATCTTGACATCCTGTTTGGGTGATTGTATCTACCCGACATCTAAACTTGTTACAAAAGAAGGAGATATGGCGTTGTTTAGTGAGTTAGAAACGAGCAATATAAAATTGAGTTGGGTTAAGGGTTATTCTTTGGACGATGATTGTAAGGTGACGTTATGGAGAAGAAAAATATAATTTGGTTCTTATTACTAGTGTCAGTTTTGTGATGGATCCTGGCGAGAGTTCTGACCAGGCGCCGACATATATATACGCGGCCTTACAATACAAGCAAAGCCACCAGCATAAGTAAGTAATAACGTCTGTTGACATGTACATAACAATCTCAGATTTTTGGCCGAGTAAACTTAGAACTCAAAGGCACAGTGCCTCTTGTTTACGCACTTACAACCCTAGCGAACTCGTCTCCTTACCCCACGTGTTCGATTCAGTGGAGCGTGGCTTTTCCTAAGGATTGTCCTGTTTTTCTTTTACCCAGTGTAATTGGAAAACTTTCTCTCCGACCGTAATGTTTGGGAGATGAGACGTGAGGTTATTATTTGTGATGCCTTAACGCCAACTGATTTGAAATCTATCTATATATATATATATATACTTATATATAGGCGACTAGCCGACCCGTGCCCACTTCGTTGGGTGGTAATAGGCATTATCAAGCTACACCTTTTCTCTAGAACTCAATCATATGTCTCTCATCGTTAAGACAGCGTTCGTAAGAAACGTTTTCGTTCGACCATTTTTTCTCCGACTCCCCAAATATTGCCCCCTACAATCTCACAAACTTTACCTCTTTATAATATTAATATAGATATACCACTGAATAACTCATCACGAGATCTCTAATTTCGACTGACTTGAATTTCATCATAACTATTCCTTTTGCGGCGTAGATATTCACTAAGGATGGATTTTATATAAAACCTAACCAAAATATTTTTTCAGGTATATTAATAACATGTGATCTCACAATAACCAATACTTTCTTGCAAAAACCGTTGCTATGGTAACCATTAATATGATTTTCATTGCCATGGTAACATGGTAAGTTTCTATTAAGAATGTTTTTGAAAGTTTGTTTTGTATTCATTGAATTGGTGAGTTTTTATGATAAATACTTTTATGTTGGTAATATTTATTGATCGTTCATGATTATACGTGAGATTTAAATTATCATTTAGTTAATACTATTAAAAAATACCTTTCTCAAGTCTAATAGTATAAAATGATATCGTTATCCTGCGTCTTTTCTCTCGTCGTCAGGTATTCTCTCAGTTCTTTGAAACTACACAATAGATTTTTATACAAAATTAGTTATTATTTAGGTAATTTCTTTCGGGCGGTTTGTATTTATAATATATTTTTAGTAATCTTGAAAGATCTTATCAAAAATATAAAAAAACGTTTAACCTCAATCAACCGATTCAGCAACAAACTACTGAACACAGTTATATACCACACACGACACTGATGACCCACGCTTCCGTTTCTTTAAGCTTTTTACAGGCCAGCTCCTCTGACATGTAGGGACATGTCTGGTCGAGTCCACCAAGAACAATCAAATACAATTTTAGTCCATACATAAATACAACGCTAGTATAGTTACCACGAACTATTGTTCGTACCGCAGATGTTACTCGCTCAACTGTCAGAGCCAGAATCTCTCCAATACCTCGAGCAACTCGCCTTTTATAGCATTCAGCCAATGTACGAACGGCCGATAACTTCGACCAGTGGCGTACCAGGTCAATAGTACGGGCAGTTCTAATACGGTCTCTGCTAGCAATATGATTATTATATTTGTAAACAATAGACAAACGACAATACATTGTAATCAAGATATAAAAATACTTCGCCTATTCTTACGTTGTAAAAATTTTTAAATTTTATACTCGGAGAGACAGAGTCGTCACATTGTCAAATGTGTGAGAAAAATTGAAATTAAACAACAGAATATTGAAATATTTTTATTTTTACCCGTAATCAAGTTAAACACTGCAATAGTAAATAATACGCTATATCAGATTGATACCATACTAACATACACAATAAAATTAAGTTACAGAAGGCCAACTCGTAATATACTAACATACACAAGAAAATTAAGTTACAGAAGGCCAACTCGTAATGAAACAATTAATCAAAAAGCGTGTAAAAATATTTCATTCAATTTAGGCTGTAAGAAGGCATACGTGCCGCAAATACTACCACCGGTTCTGACAAACAACCCAATCATCGAGAAGAACTGGCACAAAATTCGATAGGGTTTATCTTCTATCTATACCATAATAAAACTGTAACAAAGCCAAATCTGTACATTAAATATTTTTTGAAAATTTTGATCGAGGTAGACTCTGTTATCGATATAGAAGCCAAAAATAATCCTTTACAATTTTTGTCTGTCTTTCTGTCTTTCTGTCCCTGTGAACACGCATCACGCTGAAAGTACTGAACCGATTTTAACGAAACTTGACACAGTAATAAGTAATATTACAAGGTTACATTTGTCCCATAAAACGCAAGGGGTTCTCCAGGATAACGAAAGACAAAAAACTGTAGTTAATGTAACTAGACTTTTTTGCGACACCTTAGTACAAGAGCCAGTAACGTTGGAAGAACGAGAATTTTAGAAAAGCCGGTTCTTTTATATGAAGATATATTATGCTCTTCCAAACAGGATTTAGGATACCTGGTAGGCGGTTAACTTTGTGTTTTTTAATGCGCATCACACCTCTACAGGTCAAAATTTTGATTTATAAATAATTTAAGAAACATTTTTTTCAGTAACTTTTATACGCTATTAAAAACATGAATTTATCTCTGCCAGACAATTTTGTTATTGACAGTAATGTGCCCGGTGATATTCTTTATAAATAAAATAATTCATTTCAAACCATTTTATTTTTTCCATTGCAAAGAACATATTTCATTTTATTAACCATTATGACATTGAGATTTCACCGTAAACAATGAAAAACAACGATAAACGTAGACATATGACTTGAGACTGACGTCATCTTGAATACATGCGTCTATAACAGGCACTTCCACAATTATCGCTATACAGCCAGTGTTGCGCTAAACTATAGCTATAGCTAAGTTATTCTATACATATTGGTTGCGCCGCTTTATATATATTTGAAATTCCCGCATTATTGTGATCAGATCACGCCACCAGCCCCGCTCCCTTTCCTATGGCACATGCTTATATACGGTAGCGCGACGAACGCGCCGCCATTGCTGCTACTGCTATCATCACAATGTTGTTGCCCGCGCCGCGCGCGTCGGACGCGCCGCCACCTCTGCTGCTGCTACTATCGTCAGTGTTGTTGTGTCCGCGCCGCGCCGCACGGCACCGCATGCAAATAGTTTGAATTTTCGCATGGTCGAGTGAGAAATAAACGCATCGCTCCGCATATATTGTGTGCCGACATATATTATAAACAATAAGTGTTGTGTGGGAGAAAACTCAGTGGAAAGCAACGAGAATCACCTAGCCGGCTAGCCACGTGGAAACTGCAGCGCCACGAGGTATGTGCCAAGTTTCCTTCCTACCCTTGTCTCCCTCTTCCTAGCTGATTGCAATAGTTGAATATCAAGTATAGCACCCCCGCATATACAGTCCACTTAAATTAGCATAGAAACCCCTCCGCGCCCTACGGTGACGTCGACAACGCATCGGCGTCACCACATATTATTTTTAATTTACCCTCTTTTATATCTAAATAAAATTACAGCTATCTTAACATGGTTTGAACATATAAAAAATAGCATCGGACACATTATTGTTAATAGCAAAAATGTCTGGCAATAATAATTTCATGTTTTAGTAGCGTTTCAAAGTTAGTGAAAAACAAAACATTCTAAAATTAACCGTTACTAGCTCTTAGACGAATAGTTACAAGCAAGTGACAGCTGACGCGGCAACGCGACGCCATGCGTCATATTTTTTAAAATTTATTTTTTTAATACAATGCAGTATGAAAAAGTTTTAATACAAGTTGAAGATTGTTATGATAAAGTAAGTGGTAGAGATGATTTTTTAATTTTATTTTTACGTATTGTGGACGTGTAGAGTCTATGTACCGTAGGTTAGGTGTCGTAATAGAGAAAGACAGAGAGAGAGGCTGTATATAATGTATATAGTGTAAATATTGTGTATACAAATAAAATTTTCATTTCAATAGCAAACTTACTCAAGGATTACCTATTGATGTATTAACTTTTATTAACTTGATTATCCCAGATCATTCAGTGTTTAATTTATCATTATTCTTTATATATAAAAATCAATATTTATATGTTTGTCCTCTATGCATGTTGAAACTACTGATCAGTATGTGATAATAATTTAGGAAGGTATTCTGGGGACGCCCGAGAAGGTTCCTGTATCAAAAAATCTATATATATATATATATACGTGTTTTTAAAATATATTAATGAAATTGTTTGCCTTAAAGAAAGAAAGGGCTTTTTCTTCTTATTGAAACTTTTTACAATACATTTGATATTGTTTTAACATGTTTGACATATTTCAATGAAACATCAGTTATCACAATTAATCGATTCCATTTGTATCAATGTATTTTTTTAGGAATTTATGTAGTTCTGGCATGGATACGACGACATAGTGTGATCCAGGGTAATGAAGCTGTTGATCTTATCACTAAAGAAGCTGGTTATTAGATACTAGACTGGATATTTCGATCATTATAAAACCTATGTTCAGGATTTATCCTCCCCAAACAAGACTGATTTGTTACTGTCATGGAACTCAAACTGGAATGTATTCTACCAAATTAAAAACAAATCTTATTCATCCATTTAGGATAACATTCCTGATAAGCCATGAGTTTATAAATATCGTGACTGTTGTAAGTTTGCTGCGTCTACTATCTGTAAACTGAGTGCTCTCCAGTGCATCTTGAAAAGTTCAGAATCAGCAACAAATCAATATGTGTATAGGGGTTGGATGAAGGCACTCTAGAACACATTTTTTCGATTACTCCAATTCAGTATTTCATTGCATGATATTTTACCTAACAATATACTACATCCGTCTGATTTTAACAACGGCACAAATTTTCTCCTTTTGTCAATACTCTAATTTTATGTGTTTTAACAAAATTAAACTTCAATTTCAACATAACACAGTAACTAACAGTAATTATTATGTAAATATATATTTATTTAAGGCCTGATGTCTGTAGTGTTGTGTTTGTCTTTGTGTATCTCAGTGGTATAATCTGGAAGAACTAAAGTTATATAATAAAAATTTAATATTATCTATAAAGTGACTCTCCCATGACTAATTTGACAATTGTCATTGTTCATATCCATGAAACTCCAATACTAAAAAGTTGAAATTTGTGAGTTTTGATGTTCTGGGTAATCTCTCATATTACTGATCCGATTTTGAAAATTATTTCACTGTTAGAAAGGTATATTAGATTACTTTTTATTTAGGGAAATATATATTATCTTGATACACTTGTGCCGATGTTTTGATACCTTTCTCACAAAAGTATGGCTCAGTCACTCATTCATAGCTAATACCCAACCAAACCATCTCTGAAGTCGTATAGTGCCCACGTTGCACTCTGTGGACTAATTGGGAAGCTTCCTTAGCGCTTTGAGCATAAATATGGTCATTTTGTTTGTTAAAATGTTGCTCAATTGTAAAAATTTTCTCATTCGTAAACAAAATTTTTCTGTGACCTCTTTTTGCGTACCGCTTCAGTAGTTATTTCGATTTTACCACCCTATTCTTTTTTAAATTATCAGTTAAGAAATGACCAGTACGTCTCTTATAGGCTGCAAGTCCTAGGTCACCTTTTAAAATACGTGACATGGTTCTAGGTGGTATCTTCACCTCCCGAGATAAAATCTTTTGCTTTCTGACAGAATTTCTTCAAATTCTTTCCCTTACTGCTTTGACCACCTCTTTCGTAGGAATACTACGTGGACGGCCAGATCTTTTTCTGTCACAAACAGAGGAGGTCTCATTGTACCTATTAATATCCCGGTACACAAACATTTTACTAATACCAAGCGTTTGAAGAGTTTTAAATATTGCATTTGGCTCCATACCTACTTTGTGTAATGCAATCACAGCGATTCGGTTCTCTTTATCACCCCACTCCATTTTAATATCGCAAAATATTGTACAATGTATTGGCGTCAAAATGAGAAAACTTAATGAATAATCATATAAAAATGACAGATTCCAAATTCAAATGTAATATTTTGTTTATTTTTAATTGTAACAGTATTTATGGCCAGACTAAGTATATATACACATATAACATATATAATCTAGAGAAGTTCACTTCCTCCACGTATACACACTGGTACACACATTATTTTTTTATAGTACATGAAAGTTACAATCATTTTTATTGGATATACAAGGAGAGGTGTTAATTCCAGACCTCACTGTCGTTCACATATTAATCCACCTTCTATTAGCCTTTTGACATCAAAATACACTTGACATGGTGCTTGAACTTACTATCCAACAAATCAGTAATGTACTTTGGAACTTTGTTGTAAAACCTAACCCTATTACATAAAAAAAAATCATTGGTCTTACTGAGTTTGAAACATGAGATGACCAGTTTTTCACAGTAGGTATCTAGTATTTAAATCAAGCCGGACTTTTTTTTCGTTTATGTTTAAATTACGTATAACCGATAGCAGAGCTACGGCTCATAGCTTAATCAGAGCCAATATACGATACTTATAATGTGATCGCTATACAAATTTACGTTTTTTTTATGTGCTGTAGTGAATCTCTGAAACGGCTGAACCAATTTTGACGAGACTTGCAGATAGAGAACTTTTTAGAGTATTGTCTAGGTTATCTAATACTAGTTTTTGATGACGGCTTCGCTCGCGTTATTATAATAGTTCTTTTTTTTGTAACCCCTGAGAACGTGTATGCAAAGGTTTGTGATGGTCTGTTGAGTACTTAAGGCATGTAAGTAAATAACGATGTGGTCTGAGATGATTACGAACACGCTAGACCTAGAGGGAGAGCAGTTCTCTAGTGCAACATCCAGAACGAACCTAAAGGTGTTTGACAACAGATTTTCAACTTGAATATGAGAACTAAGATTAAAATCAGTACACACTTACTGCAACAAAATTGATATTACGAATGCTCAAATTCAACTCCCTTGCATAGGTCACATACTAATTATTCATAGCGCACCTTCTGTTCATACGTATTTTGTGACGGTAACGAATGCAACCCGTGAAATGTGATTTTGCATAGCTCCCCGGTAATTATTCCGCTGTGGTCGCTGTCCATGAGTACATCATTGCGGTTCGGATTAATTTATCGGTCAGTGTTTAATTCATGCACCTACCACGCACCTATAATATAAACTATATATATATGAATGTTTGTATATACTTATTAGACTAATTAATTTTACAACTGTTTGATTAATGAGCATGATTATTCAAATTCAACAGATGCGTTCACTTTAGTTTTCTTTCAGGGTAAAGGCCACTAGATGGTACAGCAGTATATGTATTTTTGGTACCAACAAACCGATCGACATAACAGTTGGTACGTACAGATATTATAACGCTTACAACTTTAAAGAAAACTCACATTTGCTTTCTACTTACATAGCGGCGTATTGGTGTACAAAGCTTCAAAAGAAAATTGATACTTTAACACACCTTCCGAATTTTAGCCAGAGAATGTTCAGGATATATCGTACAGCCAACAACAATACTGTTTAGCGATATGCGATCTGCACGTAGAGTCGGTAGAGTTATTTCTAAGTTCGCCTGTCTAGTTAGCACCCTTAATTTTTTGCCAAGCACCTGCTAGTGTGTTCCGGGGGCTGCACTTGAAAGCCAGCGCCCTCTAGATTTAGCGTGTTTACCATTAAGATGGTGTAAGCACCACATCATCATTTAACATCAGATGAGATGGTCAAACGGTAAAAAGTATTTAAAAAAATCTTATATATCCATCTAATCCACCGTAACTTTTAACACAATGCTAATAAAATATCCAGATTATGACAAAATAACATCGCTTGCTCATTATTTTTTAACAACTCCATGGTAACGATTCACATTGAACGAAGGAAAAAAATCATCCGAGCGTAAATTTAATGAGCATCCATATATAAAATGTATATGACAACAAACGAACTAACTTCTTAACCCTCTTCCTTTATCCAAGCTTAGCAATATAGCAGACTTATTCAATGGTGAGTTAACTATGGGTTGGAAATAATGACAACCATAGAATGATAAGGATTTACCGATAGTCGTATTGTACTCTCAAGTTGAAAGTCTATGTCCAAACATGTCTATATATTGATTGCTTGCATGTGATTGCTAATCTTAAGACATTTAACGGACTTTGAAATTACCAAGACTCTCTTACCTACATCTAAATCATGACAGACAAATATTGGTGACTAAAACTAAAAAAAATATAAAAAAAAATGTCTATATGTGCGTTGTGGCAGTTGTACATGAGAGCTTGTCCTTTCCTAGGTTCAGTGTAACATCATTTTAGGCCACAACATAATTTATTATCAGGTGAGATTATGGTCAAAAACGAATCAATAACGTGTTTAAAAAATGTACAAAAAGAAAAAAATATAATATCTCTACTATCGCAATCGAGCTCTAGAAATATTCGACGTATTAGAGACATCCTCAATAGTTATAAAACTCTTAAAATATTGTCTTGCAGATTATAATGTTTCATAGAAAACAACATCTAAGTGTCACTTTAAGTCTTACTTCTTACTTACTTACTTCAAGTTACACAACTTCAAAAGTCCTAACACTCCGATAATAATACGGTGTCCCGTAGGCTGTTTACGAACCATCAATTGCAACTGACAAGCTCGATTAACTTGCTAGCTCAACTGACTCTATGTTTCCACCATTAAATAACCTACTTACAGAGGCTTGATATGCCTTGGCTCAAAGACAAACTATGAGTTCCGTTGACGATCCCAAATGGTGTAGAGTTTTTCAATATAAGAGGAGATTTTGCCTCTATTTGTGCTACCGATTATAAAATGGATTATATTGGAAATTTCCTTTGTATTTACTATTTATGGTACTTTCCACCATTACACTGCTTGTCATTGGAAGGAAATTTATTGACTTCAGATAAATTTCCCCCCGCAAACGCTCCAGTTATGAAATGTTTATCATAATGAGGATTATCCGTTATTCTTATGGAGTACATCGATAAGAAAGCTGCTAAAGGGTCAGTAACGTGCGTATGATGGAAGTTCACGTCACTATCGGTGTATGGTGAGCGTTACCATCAGACGGACAGCTTTATTTTATTTCTACTAGCTGTAACCGCAGCTCCGCACGCATTTTTATATATTACATATCATTACATAGTATAAAACAAGGTCCCCTTCCGCGTCTGTCTGTTCGCGATAAACTCAAAAACTACTGAACGGATTTTCAAGCGGTTTTCACCAGTGGATAAAGTGATTCATTAAGAACGTTTTGGTATATAATTTGTCAAGGATTTTTTTACAATCAGGGCGGAACAACGCCTGCCGGGCCCGCTAGTACATATATATATTACTATGGTTACTAAGTATATATTACTATGGCTACTAAGTTATGTAGATGAGAGCGCGATAAATAAAACAAAATGGCCGCCAAAATTACCAAAAAGACAATATAATTCAAATTACATACATAGAATACAGGTATATGAATTTCAATTATATTTATTCTTGGAGTCTAGTACAACTCACATCTTACGCGCACATGTTTACAGAGAACAACATATTTTTGTTAAATTTCATGCAGACGAAGTCGCAGTTAGCAGCTAATCTAAATATTATAGTGGACGCTACTTTGCAATCAAACAGCTAATCTAAATTAAAATAGACAGAATTATTTTTATTAGGTCCGTTATATGTTTTTATTAGTTAAAGTCCCGTGGCAATAGTCGTTGTCTACCCGTTTTGGAGATAGCACTGCAGGTAGAGTCATGGTTAACAGTTAGTCTAAATGAAAATAGACTAAATTACTTTTTATGATGTCCGTTATCTGCCAATGAAAGTCACGTGAAAATCAGTCAAACCGTTTTGGAGATAGCTGTGAGGGCAAAGTCCCGGTTAATAACTAGTCTAAATGAAAATAAAGTACATTACTTCTGGTAATCTCCGCTATCTGCCGGTGAAAGTTACGTAAATAGGTTGAACCGTTTCGGAGATAGCATTGCGGACGAAGCCGCGATTAACAGGTACTCTAATTTAAAGTAGCCTAAGTAACCCGCTGTAATTTCTGCTATCTGCCAGTAAAATTCCCGTCACAATCGATCCAGCCGTTTCGGAGATTACCCGGAACAAACAGACAGACCGACAAAAATTTTAAAAATTGCATTTTTGTTATCATATGCGTGTATACTTTCACACCCAATCAGTAAAAAAATGTTATTTTGATATTACATACAGACACTTCATTTTTATTATATGTATAGAATAGATGTAACGATTCTGTCGAAAACTACAATAAGTTACGTCTTGAAATAATGTCAAATATAAATAACCTTCTCTACTGTGGTCTAAACAAATAACAAAGTCTAATTTGAAATCAAACACGTTTCATTTAAGTTTCATTTAACTTGCACTACAACACTAGAAGAGTCTCTTTTGCTTATCTGCGTTGTTTCCCGCTACTCACCCGTTTAAAGCTCTAGCAGTTTCTTTTCAATAATATCAGCCTTCGTCCTTCCGACCTTCTGTTAATATAATTGAGCCATTGGAATCGCTATGTTTTGATCTACTAGTACCCGATCGCGTAGAAGCAAAGCAAAGTTTTTCAAATGTTTATTTCTTTGGCAAGCTCTGTAGCGTAAACAGCTTGGCATATGTCGTTAGATTCATATTAAATGTGAGGGTGACGTAAGCTATATACAAACTTGTAAATTAAACGATGATAGCTTAGTAGTATCGTATTTCGACATACGTTCCAATCCTACAATGAACCAGACTTTTAGGCCAACGAAAACATAAAAATGAAATATTACCATAGATATTCCTAATGCACAGCTTGTTAGCTACCGCCTACAAGATGAAAATTTGTGGTAGCTGCACTTGACAACAGTTTTTTTAGTTTTAGTATCAGGTTAGATAGATATTTAACATCAGATTAAATTGTGGTCGACCACTTAAACTCATGAAGATAAAAATTGTAGATGGAAATAAAAATTTTACAAGACATCTGAGACGATATAATATGGTTTTGTCTTGTTTAGGCTTGACTACTAGATCCCGTATTTTGTAGTTTTATTAATACTCCACATCAGTTCCTCTATCTGTGGCGCTTAAGCGTAATGAAAATTTAATAATAGCAATCCGAGAAACTTCCTTCATATGCAGCCAAACAAAATAATCGATGGCTCATATTGCTCGAAGTTGCATAGCGCGACCGAACGGCGAAGAGCACGTCTTGAAACTTGAAGTACACTTCACTAACTATGTGGTTATTGACAGGCCGACCGCATACCTTCAAGTTAAATTAACGATTGTCTTCAGTATTAACTTAGTTCTCTTTATGTATTTTCTAGTATTTTTACTGAATTTGATTGCATTTTTTTATATTATAGGTGGCAGCCGAACATGCGGGTCACCTGATGGTAAATGATCACTCCCGTCCATAGACACTAGCAATACCAGAGGAGTCGCCAATGCGTCCCAGCATGTGTTTAAGGGGAGAGGGTTTTGGGGAAGTGGGGAGGAGGGGGAATGGGGAGAGGGAGGTGGTCCTCTGACGCTTTCACTGATCGAACGAAACGCAACAATGTAAACACTGTTACTTCACGTCGGTTTTCTGTGGGTCGGGTGGTACTACCCCGAGCGAGCCGACCCATTCATGCTGAAACCAGTAATAGCGTCAGCGTGGCTGTACCACCTATAAAAATTATAATTTCTTAGTTGACGCTTTTCATTTAGGGTCTGTGCTTGACATATAAAAATATATTGGTAATACACTATAACAATATACGTGTAAATAATCCACGAATAGAGGAGGCACTTGATAGCAAAAGCTTTTGTCGTTTCAAGTACACTTCAGTTTTTGTTCGATACAAGAGAGATGGACCATTCACTATCAAATGTTAATAAAATGTATCGCTACCATAATTCATTTCACAGATTATCGTTTATTCAACAAGTTTTTGGTTTAAAAATCCTGTTAATTTATCCCGACGAAATAAGTGGAAAATTTATTTTTATTGTGTGTTTATGACTGAATATTTTTTTAAATTATTGTGTGTATTTTCTGAACATGTTTTAGTATATTTTTTTGTTTAAATAACCTTTTTTTTTAATTACAGCAAGGTAGTGAATGCAGTATATATGATGGTAAGCACAGTACAATCGAAAAACAACGACGACCAACGAGAAATAGACTATCCATCGCCAGTCGTCACTGTGATACCGATCTGCATAAATATTTCTTCACGTTACGCTTAAAGGATCCCATGTTATAGGAAGGAAGGAACACACTGGCCGGGAGATTGTTCCACAGCTTCACGGTACAGCAAAGATCAGACGTTGTGAACTTTTTGGTTCTTCTCCAGATATAATTAACTATAAAACTGTAGCTCCGAAGACCAGCGCACGTGGTTCGGGTATGAAAAGGAAGATATTAAATTGAATAACTCATCAGAGCACTCGCTATAATACAGACGGTAGAACACGCTCAATGAGAGAATGTCCCAATGCAACTGAAGCGACTCTATAAACACAGTAATCTCTGCGTAATTAACAATGGATGGATAATACGTTTCTGCAACCTATCCAAGGCATCCATAAGTTACTTTGCGGAACCGTCCCAGAGGTGTGAACAGTATTCCATACGAAACGGAATTTGTGCCTTATAATGGAGATATACCTGATCAGTTGTGAAAAACTATCGCACCCTGTTCAACTTTCCGATTCTCTTAGGTGGAATAGAGATTAGGCTCTCAGTGTAATCATTTTGAGGTCGCTGCGAATACCCAAGATATTGAGACTGTCACGCATTGTGAGCGAGATGTTCTGAAGAGCAGAAAGGGGTTAATGGGGATCTTTTTCAAATAAATGTGTACACCTATGTTTTATTAGCATTCAATCAAAATCAAAAAATACTTTATTCAATCTAAGCCCTAAGAAGGCATTCTTATGAACCTCAAAACTACCACCGGTTCGGAAAAAAACTTAGTCGTTGAAAAGAACCTGTAAGAAACTCGATCTAGCTTATCTTTTTAACATATATATATATATACAATATTTAGAATACATTACAAGTCACAGTCATTTTTAGTGGATGCACAGAGATGAGTGAATTCCAAACATCACCATCATTCACATATTGAACTCAATCAAATTATTTGCTCCCCATGCTGATATGCAACGCAAAAATTAGTCGAGCTCAGTGACAATTTCCTGCAGTATCTTTTCTGGTACATCCCGACCGCAAGGAGGCTTGCTATAATAGCACCCATGGACGCTGCTGTCATCAGCAATGAATGTGGCCTAAAGGCAACATGTCATTGATATATAGAAGAAACAGAGTAAGCGAAAGCTCAGAGCCTAACAGGTACTAACATGAACTGCGAATCACACCCTTCGACAAGGACACAAGTTATTACTTGGGTAGTTAAGTAAAATACACCCAATATGACTTCCAATATATTATTTTAAAATGCCTTATCTAAGCTATGGTGTAATGACGAATATAATTCAGAAAAAGATTTCTTAAAACAGAACTTACGAAAAAAAATCGCTAGCACCATAATTCGTCATCATAATGAAATAATATATTATTTCTTTACGGTATGTAACTAATTTATTTGCATTGCTTAGTTAATAGATATTGTCTATAAAATTGTCCTGTAATAACTATTTACATATCGTTTAAACTATGTAATGTTTACAAAGATTTATTTACTTAGGAATAATTTTGTAATTCACGCAACTGGAGCCGTGGGTAACAGTACATACAAAACTTTATATGAATAAAAATATGTTAAACAGTCCATATTACCCCTAATAATATATCTGCCTAACATTAAATAGTATACGCAAATAAATCTATAATGACTAACAAGGTTTACATAATAACAACGAGGCGCGTTAAACGTCTTATTATGTACCTTCGGGGAGACTCACTAACAACGTGGTTTATTTTAGGCCGTCTACACACTTTCATTGTAAATTGAGAAAATTGATTGACATTACCACTCACTATATAAAATTATTTTACTTTAGTGGTTTTGGAGATGGTGTTCAAACCTCTAATCACTCGTTTTTATCTAAATTAATTTTATTTCAACTCCCTTCGAAGCAAAAATACAACTTTGACGTACGACGATTTATTTCTCAAGAGAGTGAGCGGTTTTTTTTTTTTTCCTCGAACTGACTATGCCATTGGCCTTTTTAGAGGCCTCTACAGCTTCACCGGACTACGAGAGTGTGCGGTACAAGTGCATTAACTTATATAGAATATAATTGTTAATAATAATTACGTCGGTCAACTATCCTATTTTCTAGGATAGTAGACTCGTTATACGCTCGCTACATTACATATGAAAAATATGTATTGTCGATGATTGATAATTACAATGTTTTTGTCATTGACTGCACGAACAGTTTTATCTTATATATATGGGTTAATTAGGGAATTATTATTTGTTCAGTTTTAAATGTCCAATGATGACTACTAAAATGGATTAGTGTGTTGTATGTACTCTGTAGTGACATAATTTAAGGCAATAACAATAGTGAGTCGACCTATTTCAGCCGATATTACTATAGTGTGATCTAACATGCTTAGAGCGACATCTCTTAACATCATGTTACAACTATGTTCACCTAATAAGTATTTTGTATAGTTATAGTAGCTTTTACGCGCAACTCCGCACACGTTTTTTAAATTGTATTAAGGAAATATAAATTTTTGAGAACATATACTATTATGCAAATGCTCTTTTAAAACCAATTGTATAGTTAAGTACGACACGCACGCCACCTACAGGAACATGTAACGTGTACATTAGATATAGAAATACTAAAAGTGTATCAAATGAGGTTTTCCATCAGCAACATATGTGGGGCGCGGGGGGGGGGTTTCTTTTTAATTGCTGTTTTGGGGTTTTGTTTTTTTTTTCATTTTCTGGGAGGAGGAATTGCCTCTCGCCTCCATTCCCCTGCCTACCCGCCTAGGTTCTTCTTTTTTCCTTTTCTCCCCCACCTTTTTTTTTTATTTTTTTTCCATTTTTTCCGACATTCTTTTTTTCTCCCCCCCCATTTTGAAATTTTAACTATTTTTATTCGCCGTGCGGCACCGCGCGGCCACAACACTACATAATAGCACACAGTGCCCCCCTCCCACCCCCCCGCGCGGGCAACAACACTTACAGTAGTGGCAGCGCCCCCGACCCCCACCAATATAACATTTTCCATAAGAAAAGGTAATTAGGACTTGAAAGTGGCGTGATCTGATCACAATAATGCGGGAATTTCAAATATATATAAAGCGGCGCAACCAACATATGTGGAACTTTAACCCATCATATAACTACCTAAATGTTCACTTACACTGTATAAGGAACTAATAAAATAATAACTTAAAATAATATTATAAAGATACCCATATTGCCAATATAATTAAGTTTTTGTGACTACACAAAAAATAATCGCTTGTCTGTTCCGCAAGAAATTGTATTATGTAACTCTCAACGTAATACGATTATGGTCTATAATCTTATTAGAAAGACCTCTTGTATTTTCAAAGTCGATAATTATTTATCTAATTAAAAATACAGAATGAGCTGAAGTCTTGAAATCTTGCTAAATTTCGTGCGGACGAAGTCGCGAGTAACAGCTAGTTTAAAATAGAATAACCTAAATGAATTCCTATAAGGTCAGCCAGTGAAAGTCTCGTGAAAATCGGTCCAACCGTTTTCAAGATATCACTGCGGGGAAGCTACGGTTAATAGCTAGACTAAATTAAAATAGACTAAATTACTTTTCATAAGGTCCACTATCTGCCAGTGAAAGTCCCGTGAAAATTGGTCCAACCGTTTTGGAGATAGCGCCGCGGAGGAAGCCGCGGTTAACAGCTAGTTTAAATTAGAATACGACTATGCCTATGTCATCCGCTGTAATTTCAGATATCTGCCAGTGAAATTCCCGTCAGAATCGGTTCAGGCGTTTCGGATATTACCCGGAACCAACAAACAGAGAGACCGACAAAAATTAAAAAAAATAGTATTTTTGTTATCAGTAGCGTGTATACTTTCATACCCAATCAGTCAGAAGTTGTTATGTTATATAAAATACAGACACTTCATTTTTATTATATGTATAGATTACGGCAACGTGACGGCAGTGTATAATGTACAGTATTATGTAGAAGCAACGGTGACCACCGAGATATTTATAATTCATCGGCTGTCGCCGCTGTCATGATATCCTACAAACTTAGGAAGCTATACATTGAATGATCTCGAAATAAGACAACAGGAGTCACTACTAAGTTGAATATATCACTAAGTCAATGGTAGTTGCGACTAATAGAGCACAGACGTCCTACCAGTCCGTTTGATAATATCCTGGGACGCTACATTTCTAGACATGCCGCTACTATTATGGATTTTAAACATTAGTATGTGGACGTCACGATCGAGTAAGGATCAAATAATATAAAAAGAGAGTCCGAATAATAAATCTATTAAAGGATTCATACTAATATTTAAGTGAACCCAAAGGGAATGACTAGTAAAAAAGCCATTATTACGGTTCACACAAATCGCTACGTATATTGTGATACCACAAATATTATACAAGCGAGCGAGCTTAACCCAACACCTATATTGATAAGCGAAGCGAGTTAATTTATGTTGATTAAGTGAATGCTGAAGTTTCTCTAAGCATATCACTAAAGATAAACATAATGCCATTCTTATTGTTAGGATATTATACTGTCAGTAGCGTTATTCGCAATTCTGTGTGAGTGATGGGATCATAAATAGATTCCATCAAGATAGGCGACAAATTATAAAGGCAGGAGAAAAGAGCAAAAGGAAGTACCATACTGCTTTAACTAATAAATACATTGAGTAATAAGAACCCAAATAATAAAGCGTGTCGGTACCTGCAAACTAGCACCCGTATCCTGAGTGGAAGTAGCTCTGGAGTGATATGTTCTGGTGTGCTATGCTTAATTAGTTAAGTAAAGTTAATAAGCGCGTAAGCACTTTATTAACAAGCCTAAATCAAATCTAAACATATAAATTTACACATTTAAATTGTAATATAAATTGGCAATGGATTATAATATATATTGAGATATATTACCATTTCTGTAGATATATCTATATTTATTTCTTGTATAGCGTGACAGAACTACGTATCATATTAAAAAAAACACTTTTTTTTTTCTCGCAAATAAATTATTGTATTGCCAAAACAATTATTGCCTTTGATTATTTCTTGTTATGAAACCCCAGTATTTACCACATGATATGCAGATATGTAACACAACGCATTACTTCGAGTAAACAGTTATTACATTTATTTCCAAGGTCCAACAATTTTATTTATTTATATATCTAGCTTTAAAGATATTTCAGTAGTAAAAGATCGCTGTCGCTTATCACTCTGTATATCATAATTTAATAATCCCAACAGTGTAGGAACACAAGCCCCTTCCTCGAGCGATAAACTAACACCACTTCCAACAAATTCTATTACTATATAACTTAACAACATGTTCACAGGAACCCGCTTTCGTGAACATTATTTTCACACTTCCGGGTGAGTAATTTATTTTTTCCTCTTGCTTGCTCACTCTGTACTTGCTTATGGGATGTCTTCTTGAAAAAAAAAACCCACTATCCTACTTAATAAAAGAAAAATAAAGATAACTATGTCTGAATATTTCTCGACCTAAGTCCCAGTTGCCCATCGTTATTTTAGTATATAATATTTTATAGATACGCTCGACCTTATGAATATGGTATCTTAAATGACTTGCAAGTTATAGCGCAATGTAATGAGTGAAACTCCTTGTCTGCAGTTCGAAACGCTGAAAAATTTGGAAGTACAAAAAAATATTTTGACATATAAATTTATTTATATATATATATACATGTATATGTATGTTTGTATACAAACATTTTGGTGGAAAAAGCTCCCTTACCTTGGTTAGTAGTAGACGTTAATTGGTAGAATACATCACGTATGAAAATAGGTAACGCTACGTCTTCTCTATGCGACTTTCTTCGTACTTCTGGTACTTTTTATATTGTATACGAATGTGTTGAAATTTCACTTTGAACTTATTTCTTACTTGTCTAATTTATTTACCATTTTTCTATATATATGTCATAGAGGGAGCATCCAGCAGTCGGAGCATTCAGCAGTCGAAATTAACACATAAATGGTAACGCATATTTTTATTACAGAATCTTACAAAGATTCGAATTATCGTAGGTGTTTGCTAACACCGCCATCTATTATTTTCTATGTTAATCAATATAAGCAATGTGTTGTTAATGCGCTTCTATTTAATTATTGTTGATGTGGTTTATTCTAAATTATTGAGTAATTTAGATTAGTTTAAACTGTTCATATATTCTAAGAATTCCACATGTTTATTCACATAAGCACTGATAGAAGTCACTAAATAAGCCGGTGTCACGCCACACGGCGCGTGACACCATCTTAAGAAAATGTGGCATCGTGCGATAAAATTTCTATCCGGATTTGATTCTTCGACCATTTTTTCTCCGACTCCTCAGATATTACCCCCTACAACCTCACAAACTTTACCTCTTTATAATATTATTATAGATGATATAATTAGTTAATAGCTTCTGCCCGCGACTTCGTACGCGTGGAATAGATATTTTGGGCTAAGACGCAGCGGAAGCCCTCAAAAGGAAAAAATACCCCAATTTTAAAACATTTTTCATTGTTGCTCCGCTCTTATTGATCTTAGCGTTATGATATGTAGCCTATGACACTCACAAATAACGTGGTTTTCTATTGGTAAAAGAATTTCTAAAATCAGTTTAATAGTTCCTGAGATTACCCCCTACAACGTCACAACGTCACAAACTTTACCTCTTTATAATATTATAGCCCCTGCCCGCGACTTCGTCCGCGTAGTAATACACTCATTAAAAAAGTCTAAGCAACATGTACTAATTTAAATTTTACGATGGTTCTTCACATTATAACGTTGTATTGTATTTTTAAAATAATATCTTTAGGGTTCTATGATGTAAAAATAACAGCTGCTGTCTTTATAAGTTCTTTTAATAACAGAAATGAACAATATTAGAATATACTGTAGAAACTAAGATACATAAGAAACTAAACTTTTTTCTTATAAAATGAAATTTCTAAAGAAAATGTATTTATTGTGAAAGAATAGAACAATTTAATACAAAGTAGGCTCCTCTCTATTCAGAACTCAGAACGATATTCATTAATAATGAACTATTCATCTTCGTATTCGCCCCAATGAATTAGCAAACCTTCACTTGTTGTTGTCGCTCCGTCCAATCCTTCAAAACCTCTCTCACCCATCCCGGGGGAACTGGCGAGTGCGCCGGCAACCCGCATCTCCGTCAAATCACTCCCGACTATTAACCCATCATCATAACCTAAATCACCAACCAAAACCAAGGCAAAGGGAGACAAACGAGAATACCTCAATTAATTTTCAGCATCATTTTCCATTTACAAAACGACCATCCCTCTTCATAATACCCGCCCATAACATAACTGTTAGCCGCTTATGATGAACTTCCTAACGCACCTAGCCTTTCAGTATTTCCGGGCCACATACATTGCACCCTTCTTTATCAGGCTTAAACCCAATCGCACTCATCGGAAAACATAATTTTATCCCATTTTCCTGTCCATTTATCGTTCTCTACACCATTCATATCGACGACGCATTCCCGTACGTATCGGTGGGCACCTATTGGCGTCGAGCTCGTAGGCCGTACTCATCAGTCGATTTCGCACAGTTTAGGACTTACATCAACACCACTTAAATTTGTAGCCTCAAACTTATCTCTCAGCGTAACATCGGCTGCGTCTTCAGTCAGTTTATATACCGGTCTTCCAGTGTGTACTCCTTTACGGCCTTGCTGTTCAGCGTCTCCTTATTATTGTAGCGCTCCAAAACGACAAATAACACTTCTATAATCCAAAATGTCGAGAACCTAGATTATTACTTCCCGCTTGCAACATCCCTACAGCTCTTTCATTTCATCTCCATCAAATACGTCGCTTCATACGTAAAGAATATCTAACAATTCAATTTTGTCGCTAACTTTATTTAAATGGTTGGTAAAATTATAAAATCAATAAACGTAGCAATTAAAACGCACTTAAATTCAAAAAATTCGCAGTCATTTAAATTTATAAAAAACAAAACATAATCAATTTTTTTTTTACAACCAGCCAATTCATCAATAACAAAAAGTTACTACCTACCACTTTTTTAGAAACTTAGAATTAATTAATATAAATGGAAAATTTAATATCACGCTTTTCTTACTTTTTTATCGTTAGTTTTGCGGGGTGGTAGGGTGTCTGTACCCGACTGGATCGCGACCACCGTACACCAGGTGGAACACCCGCCATAGTGGCACGTTTGGGCGTGTCGCGTTCCGGGATCAGCCGGTGTATATCCAGCAATCGGGGGGGGGCTGTCCCTGACTGGGTCGCTTTCAGGCCGGCATGGCAGCGGCAACCGGCGATGGATAGTATGTCTTTCAGTGGTTGCCATTGTTTTTAGATTGTACTGTGCTTACCATCAGGCACAGTACAGTCACTTTGCCGAGCTACAATTAAAAAAAAAAAAAAGTTGCTACTCTGGCTAACGCTGACACACAGCAGGAGCTCTCAAAAAGAAAAAAACATCTCGGTTTTGAAACATTTTTCATCTGTGCTCCGCTCCTATTGGCCTTAGCGTGACGATAGCCTATAACAATTTTCGATGAATGAGCTATATAACACTGAAAGAATTATTCAAATCGGACCAGTAGTTCCTGAGATTACCCCTTACAACGCCACAACGTCACAAACTCACAAACTTTACCTCTTTATAATATTAGTATAGATTAGAATTATTAGCGAATATAAAGTGTAACTATGTACAAAATCGTAGATTAAGTACTTCGTTAAACTAGGACTTCCTTCACTTCGGTTATCGGCAGGTGAAGGAAGGCGATACCTTTATAAGTGCTGGTACGAGGTTGTGTAAGATTCATTATTCACGATTGTTTCTGAGATCATGAGATCTATCGTGATTGTCGTTAAGTGATAATTATTGTCTCTGAGATTAAAATTATTATTAAAAAGAACAAGAATCGAAGAAGCCGTCGTTTCATTTCATAGTGTCAATCGTGTTGTGGAAATACATAAAAATGGAGGACGATGCTATCCGTGTGCTGTGCTCTCTCTATAGGCTCTACATATTTCTTCTGACATATACAATTTTAATTATGTATTTTGTACCTCATTTTTAATAAAGGAAACAACTGCTAAAGTACTGCGTTCACGACAAAACTTCACCAAGAAAATTATACGAATAAAGCATACCCTCGAGTAACATTTAGTCTTTGTTTCATTAAAATCGGTCCACTCTGTCAACAGGAAAAAAGTAAGTAAATGCAATTAAATCTCTTACAAAAACATAATATTATATAATGTATAAATATTATCTAAGACACAGTAATCGAAAGATTGTTTCTTTTATTAAGTACCATGTGGACGAAGTCGCGGGCACAGCTAGTGTCTAAATAAGTATGAGTAAATATGTAAGTATATGTATATAACTTTGACCTAACTCCTTTCCGATACCTGAATCGCTAACGCTGGTATACGTAGCTATGGTGGAAACACTTAGGAATTATGTCTAACTAGATCGTAATCAACATGCACCTATTGTAACAAGCGTCATTGTAATAGTTTCAGCGTATCACGTTCCGGTATCAGGAGATGAATATTTAATAATTAAGCAATACATATGTTGATAAATCTTTTATTGAGATGATGTTACCTAATCATTTCTATCACTCATTTTGGAATCACCTATATATACTCCACCGCACAAACACTTGTAGGCCAGCAGGATAGCGACAACGACCCACAAACTGTGCACATCTGGTTAGTCGTCGTTATTTTTAGACTCCATTGGGCTAACCATCAGGTATAATACCGTAATTCCGTCGTATTATAAAACAAATACGAACATATTTTACTAACTTACAAATGAGAATGTTGTCAAAATCGTTGTGACATCAAAACTGTTCGCTGAATCGTGACCTGATCTTAATAGTTTCTAGGAAACCGATATGCTACTCAATCCAGGCGACGCAAATAACAACGCGATCGAGGTACCTAAATAAAGATATGCTTTCATGATAAAATCCCTTCGCTGATAAACACCTAACGTATCCATTTGATCCCACCCTTTAATCTCCCGGCATAAACCTTCCGCGTTACACTAAATTCTTATCATTGAACCTAAACACACGATCTCTCCAATTCCTTCAAAAGAAATTACTTCCCAATGGCAATGTTAATGCAGTTTTATACACTTAAATATTAGGTTTACAATCGTACGAACGGACACATTTCGACATTTCAAAGGATGTAGTGAAAGAAGCCGGAAATCGGACAAGACACCCTGAAGACACTTTATACGGGTATGATTTCATTGGATATAGAAAAGCGATAAATGTGTATTATTTATAGCTATGCAGGTGATAAATAATGTAATTTGGTTAAATCAGAAGATTTATTGATTCGACCTAATTACAGCATAGAGGAGGTTGTGTAGCGTAAACGACTGCTTAGCAGGCAGTCTGACTACGCTAATATGCGCTGCCGATGACACATCCTCCCCTTCGTTTAAAATAGAAAAAGTCTCTGCCTTTGTCGACTGTGTGCTCCTTTTTAAACTTTTAAATAAACTATAGTCTGAACTACTTCAATTCCATAATTTCTGATTCGATATTATTAATATTAGTCTCGTTTACACATCCATTGGCACTCGGAGCAATAACTACATACATTTTTATAAAGATCATTAATCAATCAAAAATATAATACATTGCACAAGCTCAATTCAATACATCATTATTTTTTTATAGTAGTTTGGCAAAAAGAGTGCGCGAGTGATGCAAAGTACGGTATAGTCCATAAATAACGGTGACTGTTGGTGTTAAATAGCAACGGCAGTCGTTGCTATCATGCCAACCTGCAAAGTGCCTTTTCACACCTCGTTTGAAGGATTCCATGTCGTTATAGAAAGGGAACACACTGGCCGGGAGGCAATTCCGTTACTTTATAGTACGACAAAGATAAGAGTTTTCGAACTTGTTCGTTCTTCCCTGGATGGTTGCTACTGCGAATTTCTGGTGACGGGTACGTGATACGCGAAAAGAGAAGATGGGATGAAGTTAAACAAATCTTCAGAACACTCGCCATGATACAGACGATAAAACACGCTCAATTTTGATTTTGGTACAATTTCAGGCACATATGCAACACCTCACGAGCATATCGAGGTCATCGGTGACGCGAATCCATAAGTCTTTCCTCTATCAAATAAATTTACCAACAAAAGTGCCAATGCGGCAAGAAGTTTTCACTTCAAGAAATTAGATCTTAAACATACAAGAAATATTTTATAATAAGTACACGGCTGTATAATTCTATAACATATGAACGAGCACTTTTTTATAAAAACAAAAGAAGTTAACTAATAAAAAGTTTTTGTTATTTTACAAAAAAAAAGAAAACGATTAAATAGCAATACAAAAGTATAATAACTATTATACAAATTTCTTCTGTACGTGTGTATGTCACTGAACTCCATCCAAACGGCTGGACCGATTTTTATGAAATTCGGTGTGCGTGTTCCAGTAGATCCGAGAATGACTTAGATTAACAATTGAACCAGGTAGGCGGCGCTGCGGTTGACTTTTTTTTGTTATTATCACGGCAGGACAACGTCCGCGCGGCCCGCTAGTAACTATATAAATATCATCATATTTTGTGTAATAAATAATAGACTTTTATCAAAATGTTTATAACTTCGTATAAATATTATTCATGTTTCAATAATACACATATTAATTTGAATTGTGATTTATTTAACAGTTTAGAATGTGATGCTCTGCAGCACCATTTATACAACATGACTGGTTAAAGAGTTGCAATGTTCTCACAGATTACTCATTACTTGTTTCTCTTTCTAAATCAATAAAAAAGTAGGTGCTTAATATTTTATCTAATTATTTCGAGAAAACTCATATACACTCCTAACGCTTAGTTTACGTAAATACGAGCGGGTGTAATACATACCGAGGCCGTGGGGTTACGCCCCTGAGCATATTCAGTGTGCGTGCTACCACGCCTCGCCCGCTACCCTCCCGCGTGCCACCGCTAATCCTTGCCTCAGTTAATCGTTTGTTGAAAGAGATATTTTACGCGTTACGTAATTTTAAGGTTATTAACCCCGGATGCGCCCTCGCGATTCACCTTCACTTTCGTTCATTGAGCATTTCACTTTTGTACCCATACTTTAAAAAGTCTTAGAACAAACTTTAACTAAGGTTCTCTTTGTTGTTTATTAGTATTTTTTTTTTCGAACTGACTACGCTATTGACCTAACAAGGTCTTAACAGATTTACCGCACTATTTCTTTTGATATTATTATTTTATATGTTAAATGTGACCATGAACTACTAAAGGATAGAAGGATGTCACCCTTTAAACATTCACCTGGTATAATAATAACTCCTTTGTTATAATTTACTTACCTAAATCGCTCTGCTCGTCGCTGAGCTGAGTATAATAACCGCACTACATTTTAAGCACACGTAGAAGTACGCGGAAACGTGAATATTTTAATGTATTAAGCAGTCTGTGGTTACTGTTGGAATTTATTTATACAAAGCTCGGGAAATTAGTTGATAATTAAAAACAATTATGGAATTAATTATTCATACATGAAACATGATTTTATCTTTACATATTATAAATATAATTACCTCTGTCCGTCCGTTTATGTGCGTATAGTTTGTAAATCATAGTACTTGTGAACATGGTTCTTTCTTAAAATTATATTCACAGGTCAGGTTATAACATAAATCTTGTTATGTTGGGTAATCAATATAATTAAATTAAATATGGACTATAATAGAAATTAGTAAAAAAAAATTATTTAAAGCATAGCGACTGCTTTGCTTCTTAAAACTCAATCGAATTAAATTAGTCCTTCCTGTATCCGTTTTGCTCCCATTTTAAAGTTATAATTGTTACGTACAGAAATTCCTAGCAAAAAAGATATAGATAGTAAATAAACAAAGTAATGTATTATTATTTTTATTAAAAGAATACTTGAGTAATAATTTTGTAGCTGAATCAATTAACAAGAGGCTTAATGGCCGTAATGGTATCGACGTCACTCGATAGATTCTAGTTCTTCCATTGGTCGTAATATCTTTTAGATTGCATTATCTGCATTTGTTAATGAAATTCATTCAATACAGACGTATATATACTTCTACTCACACCAAACTGTATTCTAAATGGATAGAATACAACCCGTATCTACTTAAAAAACTTTCGACCACTTGTGACTACCCCAAAGCCGATTAGCTCCCAAGCAAACATCTTAGCATCGAGTGACCACTAGAAACATTTCAAGAGCCATCAAAAGACCCCGAACACCAAGCTTCTGTTTATTCTTTTTCTTTCGGCTTACCGGAATTAAATTCCATACTTCTGTACTTTTTATGTACATAAGACTCGACCTTTTAATGCTCTATGACATTCTTATACCAGGTCAATATTTAAAGGATGACACCATTCTATCGTGTCGTAGTTCCTGGTTACATTTAACATATAAAATAATAATATCATAACAAATACTAATATACAACAACGAGAACCTTAGTCAAAGTTTGTTCTAAAACTTTTAAAAGTATGAGAATGATACTTTTAAACGTAAAAAATCACAACTAGTTACAATGAACAAAACTCAAGGGACGCTTTTCAAAGTTAATCATTACATAACTGCTTATCATGCGAACGCCGCACGGTCGAACAAGCGGGGCGCGGGTCGAGGTGGGACGCGAACAGGAGTACGCGACAGGGCGTTTATAACACCAGTTCGTTTTTGCGTAAATTACCTGATGTTGAGTGTATATCAGTTTTGCGTTTCTGGAGATAATTAGGCACCTATTGGTAATTGGTACCTTAATAATATTAAGCACCATTTTTTTTAATTGATGTAGAACGATAAGCAAGTAATGAGAAATCTGTGAGAGTGTTGCAACTATTTAGCCAGACATGCCTTATATTAGAACTATTTTTTGGGAATATAAGTTTTTATTTAATATCGATGCTGTTAGGTAAGCGTAAATAAATTCAGTTCAAAACACGACTACTATGTACAAAACCGCGCGACTCAATTGCAGGACATTATACCTCGCTGGCATACAATCCCCGCCAAACTTGTTGACCGTTCGGAATATAATACACAAATTTTAGTATAAATACGTATTATAATATATGTAATCAAAACAATTTAACGGTAAATAAATGCCAATTTTAGATTCCAATAATAACTTAACATAGCATAATAACATTGGACTTATGGCTACAAGGAATGTAGAATTCAAATGTGGTTGTTCTCGGTAATGTTCGATTTTTCTCCGAAAACCAATCCACCGCGACATCAACTAGTAAAATAAAAAAGTATAAGAGATAAATCGGTTCCAATTTCACGAAAGTATGTAGAGACGAAGTGGGTGAAAATCAAATAAACGATATTTCACCCCTTTAGGGGTTGAATATTTTCTTCAAATTATATAAATATGGGACCACCTCTGAATCTATATTCAAATAAAAAAAGAATCATTAAAATCGGTTCATAATTGACGGAGATATCGATTAACATACATAAAAAAAATACATACAACCGAACGTAGTAACCTCCTCCTTTTTCGAAGTCGGTTAAAAATACCAGCTATTGATACATTTACTTGCGACATAAAATTAGTATTCGTGTGTTAACGAAACACAGACAGTAGATGTCTTGACTACATGATGCACCATATGCGCTTACATTTCACCATGTACACTTCAAAGCCAAAGCTAGCAATGTTTCTTAATAATACGATTTTCAATCAAACCAAATAAACAATAATTATCAACTTCTTACCCTTATGCCACCTATGTAGGGTCGGCACAACATGTTTTCGTCTTCCACTCTCCCTTGTCAGATGTCATCTTAATGTTGACACCTTTTATACACATCATTTTTCACACAATTCATCCATACCTTTTTCGTTCTACCTCTACTCCTATATCCATTCACCGATATACTTAAAACTTTTCTAATCACATGGTTTTCATCTCTCTTCGTGACATGCTAACCTATGACTCCTCAACTTCTCTGTCATTGTTACTATTTCCAAACTTCATCTGACACCCTCATTCTCAATCTTATTAAAGGAATATACACTGCGTGGTTGTGGTAAATAATTAAAGATGTTTTAATTAAAGGTTTTATTTTATTCAACAACGTGTATTACAATAAAACGATGACAGAGAGAGTGGCGCCACGCGCGCCTAAACACGAAACTAATTTGGTTGCGTTCCTATTTACACTAACACCCTCCCTAGGGACGCAACCCCATCTTTGTGACACAATACAGATGTTTTTCGACTGTTGTGCCCTTAGTTAAGTTATCAGCAACCATTTCCTCCCCTTTAATATAACAAAACTTTATATTTAAATTGTTAACATGGTCTTTCAGAAAATGATAGCGAATGTCAATATGTCGTGACCTAGGCAAGTAACAATCATTATTAGATAATTTAATTGCACTTTGGTTATCACTAAAAATGACGAATGGTT